>CM027119.1:51699118-51760868 GCA_015476505.1 Urochloa ruziziensis | reverse complement strand
TTTGTGCATACCCATGAAATATAGTATACAGTTTCACTATATGCAGCATCACTTGTAAATTTATGCATCAAAACTCTATGGATGCAAATGCTTGTATCTGAATGCTTAACTAATAGCATATCTAGTAACTGAATGCTTGAGTAATGGCTAATATTTGGTTCACGATGAAGCATTTCTTGGCTTTTGCATTTTCAGTCCATAATTTGAGATTCAAATTGACACTTTATTGCACTGAACAAATACTACATCAACATTAGTAGTCCTCCTTGATACAACAAAGGAGTTCCATAAGAAGCCACACACACAAACAACCAAAATACACTTCAACAGCGTATCTATTTCAGTGCCTATTGCTACTAAAAGTCTCATCTGCTTTGGCCAACTCATAAAGCTCTAGTTCTTCCTTTTCCTTGTTCGTTTTCTTCCCTTCCTTCATATCTCCATTGTTGACCTCCAAGCTTTCCTTCAGATATAACTGTTCGATGGCTATCTTGCCTTTTGGAGTCTTCAAGAAATCGACATAGTCCTCCTCCCAATACCAAAAGCCACAGCCAGTACCATCACGCTTCAAACAAAAACCAAAAATAAAATCAGATAAGAAACATCCAGAAACCAACCAAGCCAAACAGTTCAAATCCTCACCTTGCGGTTAGGGCACTTGTAGAAGATGCGCCCACGGTTGCCATTATCATCGGTCTTGGTCTCCAGCTCCAACACTGTGCGGGTCTTGCAGTCGGTGCATGCTTTGAGGGGGAGATCCGGCCTCCTCCGCCTACTGGCCACCGAGGAAGACGATGGAGCTTCCATGGCCTCGCAGCAGATGGCCGCCGTCGACGACCTCGCAGCAGATGACCGCCGTCGATGACCACGCAGGAGAGCAGGCTATGGGTGGAAGAGGGGAGAAATGGGGAATTTTTGGTAGGCTAGGGATTTAACCTGACCATTGGACAAATGGGTGATGGGTGAGTGCTTTCTAGGGGTTATGTGCAAATTTGCACCGGCAGCAGACTCCCTCCTGCCACATCAGCGTGCCACGACGACTATTGACCATGGGTTTAGACCACCGATGTTACAGTAACAGAGTTTAGGGCGGTAAAAACGCATTTTGAAAGTTCATGGACCGGGATGACACACCCGCGAGAGTTAAAGGACCGGCCGTACACTTTACTCTTCTGTAAGCCAAGCTTGGGGTCTCGGATTAAGACGGTTACAGCATGTGAAATTCCGGGTAATGACAAGACAAGTGATGGGGATGGACAGATCATGCAGTGAATCCAATCATCTACCACACGACGTGAGCTCGTGTCATGTCCACTGAATCTAATTAAAAGATGCCTGCGCCTTTCAGGAATAAACCTGAGCTTAACGATCGTTATGCAGAATTCACCTACCATGGTACCACTACCAAATAGCACATCGCAAGCATATTCTCTTGGTATCACTCGCAGCAGCACATACATCTCGATCGACATCAGTAGATAAATAAATGATAATCCATCCAGTTTATGTTCTGGCCGTAGACTCCAAAGCCCATCGCAATCACTTAATGATGGTTCCATGGTAGAACGGCATCGGCCACTACTACTTCATTTCATGATTTGCAGAATTGTTTCATATCCACTGGAAAGCAACTCGTGACATTGTTGTTTGCTTCGCCACCACCAAATCCACTAGCTACTCCTTTTGTGGCTTGTGGTGACTGGTGAGCTGCATGCTGGCAGCATCTACGAGTTGCTAAATCATCGACTGCAAATTTCTGGGTATGGAGAGCAAAGTATTAACATCCATTATGAATTTAAAACTGAAGCGTACAGGTCAGGAAACATCCATCAGATGTGTTTTCGTTAAATCTTTTTAATATGAAACATTAAACCATTTTTGCTAGCCGATGAGTAGGATGTTCCTGAAAGCTTTACGACAATAATGATGTTCATCCAAGTGCAGGGCTATCCGCATTTTGCTCTCCAAAGCTCAGAATAATCTCTCAGGTCAAGCCTTTGTATATCTGATGTTGCATTGTCGCCTACTAATCCTTGTACTGTTTTATGGTATATTAAATGAGCAGAGAAAAGCAGAGGGGAGCATTATGTTGTCTGCCACTATCATGCTACAGGGTACTCAATGAATTCAATGAGTGCTCAATCAGGGTAGACGTCAATTTTGTTTAACAGCGTTATTAATTGGTGTTCTGTTAACTAATAAGCCGGTTTGGACTATTATATGCAATCAAGTCATATAGTGTCTCTTAACCAATATACATGACGTGTACTTTCAACCATACATATGACAAATATTTTTCTAGAGGTATTGTATTCTCGGCTAACACCTGAGAATAATTTGGCAACTTCTAAATCCTATTTTGGGATTTTCTTTGCATGGCAGTGCTATTGGTAACCATTAATTATTCCAAATACTTTTGGTGTTTCACTAGCCTTCTTCTAATCCACAATGAACAAGAAGACAATATGTCACAAGACCAGCCACCGGATAATACAATTTGATAGGTTTTCAAGAGTGCCTTTGACTTTCTCATGGAATCAAAGACTATCAAATATAGGTAAATATATTTAATATATGAACAATTTTTCCCCTTTAATCGAACTATGACTAATTGACTAGTACCAACTAATTTTTATCAGGCAATCAAAGAGTCGCTATCTAAAATGCAGATCCATTTCTGCCGATGGGAAGTTTGTGTAGAATTGCTGTGCAATATTTTTTAACGAACCACACCAGACAGTGCGAGTTTCATTGATATAGCAGAAAAAAATACAAGACTACGACCCGGCCATAGACAGGAAAGAAAAAGAAACTGAAAAATAAAACAAGATCCGACCGGTTGGACTGAGACATTAACACGGTCGGACCACTCCACTGTACAACGGATGCAAGGACTAGACCTTGCCACGGTAGCTACCAGCCAACTTGTAATCATATAGTCGCCAACCAAGCGCGACCCATCGCCGATAGGGAATAAGAGAAGCAGACCACACCACACCGAGTGGACACTGTCGTGCGGGACCCATCGCCGAAGTGTCGCTGTAACATCACACACCATCTGATAGAGTGAAAAATCACCAGATCCGGACCTCTCGCAGGCTGCCTCGTAGTCGCCACCACGAAACACAACGCGCGGGGGCCTCGCCACGCTCCCCGTTGGACTCCTCCACTCTCGTCGCCTCGAAGACACCGCTCGCGGAGGCCTCGCCACATCCGCCACAAAACTCCATGTCACGGATCCGTTCCAAAGTCGCCATCAGCAAGTAAGTTTGTTACCCTGTTTCCCACGGGCCCCATCAAGCAACAGAACCACCTCCGCCTGACGCCATCAACTCGTTGCTTCACCCATGCACAAGCCATCCTTCGTCATGCCAGCGAGCCAAGTTGTCGCTTGCGCCATCTTCCGACGATGTACCACACCGTAGTTGCCGAGCAATGCTGAGCAACCCGCCGCGGTATGCTGCAAGCCTAGGTGTCCCACAATGTCGTTGCCGTAAGCGCCGTCCTCTGACCAGTCCCGCACCGCACTGGCAGTTGCCAAGCAATGCCAGGCGCCACGGTCCGCTGCAAGAAGCAAAAGCTGACATCCATTCAACCACCCTTGCCTGCCACCATAACTCCGGTCACCTTCACGCGAGATCAACAACCCCCTTCAAGCTTGCCACCTGCATCAAGCCACCATGCCCTCCTCAACCAGCAGCCTTCCTTGACCAACGACAACAATGGCAATGTCGAACACCGAGACGGGTCTCAACCGCGATGCCTCCAGGAAGGTAACGACACGAATTGCGCCGCCATCGCAGATCCAGAAATGGATAGGGTTTTCACCCAGAGACCCGTGCAATAGGTCGGGCTCCAAGATGACGCCCCCAACGGGGAGAACGACGTCGTAGGGCGCCGTCGTCATCACCACCAGCGTGAATGCTGGCAGGCTTTCGCCCGGAGAATCCCAAACCTAGTTGCATGCTCACAGGTCGATGGGCCAGAACCGTGGCCATGGAAGCCCACCATGAAGGCAGCACCGCCGTCGTGGCTCGTAGCGCCGCAGCCAAGCCCCGTCTTTGCATCCGTATCACCAGGCGCACCCTTGTGCCCAACAGCTCCGAGGGGCTCGCCGGCGCCGAAGCCTCTCCCCAGCCGTAGCAGATCTGGGCGCACCCTTGCGCCCAAGTTCTGCACACGCGCTCGGGCTGCCGACCGCACCACCACGCCGCCGCCGCCGCAGCAGAAGCACGAGGACCGAGAAGATCACCGTCGGCCGAGCAGGCGAAGCCAGGAGCGGCACTTCGCCCAGCCGAACCTGCCATGGATGCCGCCGTCGTCCTCCCGTCGTTGACACACAGCCGCCCGGGACTACTCCGACCTGCCCACGCGACCTCGCCGGCCATCTCGTCGGCCGGCTCGACCCGCGCCGCCGCAGACGCGTCCACGTAGGGGGAGGCGGCAGATCAGGGCACGGGGACGCCGGATCCGCCCATGGAGGGGCCGGATCTAGCCTCCCCAAGTCCGACGCGCCGCCCAGCCGGGGCTCCAATCGCCGTCCCGCCCGGCGCATGAGGCCCGTAGCAGGCCAAAGTGCCCCACCGTCGCCTTCCTCGCCGGCCGCCGGGCTTCCGGTGGCGTGCTCGGGCGACGAGGGAGAGGAGGGAGGGGGCGGTGTTGAGGGGCAGCGGCGTGAGGGAGCCCCCGGTCGCCGTGCGGGAGCGACACGGGGGTTAAGTCTAAAGGGGGAGGAATGCTAGTGTAATTGCTGTGCAATTGACTCAATTGCCGAAGAAGATAGCACTTTCAAGATAGGCACGTACTTTGTTACAAAAACATTTTACTATTTTACCAAAACTAAGTCGGTAAAAGATAGGACAATCAACAATTAAATGGCCTGTGAATCATCATTTCTAATGCAAACATGTAAGAAGAAAATAAGAATGGCACAGACACCATGGATGCAAGGGACCAGAGCTGGCCAGCTAGGATACCACTGACATTTATCAGTTTCCATTTGTGCCTGCATTGTACAGGAGTACAGATTTCTTCGCCCTTTGTTTGGCCTTAGCCATAAACAGACGACAATCTCAAAAGGCCAAAATTACCATCTCCTCCTAAACAACACCATTCCGATGACTCCTACAACCACAATATACAGATTAACCATATGCCATCTCTAAAATGACAGCTGCAATTCCAACCCCGCCCCCCTCCTCCGTCCTCTCGGCGACGCCGTCAGCTCGCCGTCCCACAGCCTGACGACGCTGCCGTCGAGCGCCGCCATGTCGAGGTGCCGGTACCACCCCAGGTCGCCCCTCCGCCTGACGGTCATCTCCCTCACCTCCCACTCCCACGGCGCCGTCGCCAGGGCCGTGCTGCTCCTTCTTCTCTCCGGCGCCGACGCCGTCCTCCTCAGGACCGCCGCATCCACCTCGCCTTCGATCTCGTCGTCGCCATCCTCGGCCGCGCATCTCCTGACGCCGTCCACCACTCCGTCTTCGGCGTCTCCTGATGAAACGCCGTAGTACGCCGTGAACCGGACCTTGGACGGCGTGCCCGGCTCGCTCCGGGACGCCGCCGCCTCATCAGCTGACTCGGCCGGAGCCGCCAGCCGCGGCTCTTCAATGGCGTGCTGCGGTGGAGGCAACTGGACCTTGGGCTTGTTGTCGAAGGCGGCGGCGGTGCCTCTGCTAACGCCGGCGCCGAGCGCGCGGATGCGCCAGAGACCGACGGCGGCGGCGAGCGCGGCGACGAGCCAGGCGTAGTAGAGCGAGGCGGCGGCGGCCACCGCTGCGGGGAGCGAGTAGAGGCGGAGCGCGATGGCGTCCGCGGGCACCATGTCGAGGAGCTCCATTCGCGGCCTTGCGGTTGTTGGGGAGAGGAGAGGTGGGGGTGTGTATGTGTGGAGGAATGGAGGATGCGTTTGGGTGGGAAGCGAATATATAGGTGGTGGCGGAGTGGGAACGACGGCATTGGTGAACTGCCTGGAAATATTTGCAGCTTTCACCTGCGCACCTGGGCATTTTGCAGTTTTTTTATTTGTTTTAGTCTGCTACAGAGTTTTTTATTGTGATTTTGAGGCCTATTTTGAGGTCAAGGTTAGTTAGCACCTAGTAAGAAATAAATTGCCAAACATAATCATACAAGAGGATCGAGATGTGGCAGATACGATTACCAATAATCTTACCAAGTTCAAAATGGACAGGTGCTAGCTTATTATGTACCCCAGAGAACTAAAAATGCACAAATATTAGAGCACCAATTATTGCTAATATGTTTGATGCAGACCAATTATCTTTCTGTCACCTGTATTATTCAGTTCCCCTATTTGGCTATTTGTAGATGATTATTTTGTTTTCGGGTCTGTGCATGATTGAATCTTTAGTGGAGTTGAGGTACTGAACCATTTGCAATCATTTCAACTAACAGAATTGATCGCGCAAAAACATTTCTCAATATGTCATATCCCCATCTCCTCAGCTGAAATTAAACGCGTGCTTAGGTACTCGCATGTAAAAGGGCAAACAAAGTCTCCAGGTAATTTGCCGTCAAGCGTAACAGTACGGGCACCATGCAAAACTGCTAGGGAAATGGCATCGGTGGGGGATCTCGCAGGGAGATGCTGGGAATCGAGCTCGGGAGATGCCGGGTGAGATACCCCGCTTCTCCAGCTCGGAAGAAATTCAGGACGCCGCCAGCGTGACAGCGTTGTGCGCTCGCTCTCAGCTCGCGGTGGGCGTGGGGGCTCCCCGATTTGCATATGGTACGGTGGGCCTGAGATCTATTTCGTGGCTTAGATTAGACGTTGGGACATATGTATACGTATTTAATTATGATGAATCTTATATGGCAATCTTATATATCTTTTATGTACGCCGCTTGACTTGTGACGTGTGAGTATGGAGAGGTTAAATTAGCAGGCATAAACCTGGCGTGTAGTGTCATTCGAGACCATAACTTGAAGGAGAAATTTGGTGACAAGATTTACGTCGACCGCTGTTACCAACTGTCAATAAGCAAGTCCAATTCAGAGAGCTCCGGGTGTGCAGTTTATTTGGGGCAGCGGAGGGTCAGAATGCAGATGTGACAGCAAGATCAGTCGGTGTGGTTGTCCCGGCGTGGCAGAGAGTGAGAGAGATCTTGCACGCCCGAATCTGTGGCAGAGAGACACTGGCACTCTGCGGTGGCCGGGCGGCCCGCCGCCGGCGGGCTCCATGGTAGCGACGGCCCCGTACGCCGCAGCCTGTCCTTTGGATCTCTCTGTAATTTGATCTGCGGACAGGCAAAGGTCCAAAGCGGCAAAGCCAAACCACCGCGGGTAAATGCGGCCGTTGCGCGCACGGTAGGGTCGTGGTCGTGGGTGCATCCTCTGTTCGTGTTCGGCTCAGAAACGCCGGCTCTGATTCTGACCTCGCTTATGTCCCGTGCCATCGATGTTGAACCCATTCCAGCGGAGAAGTTTGGAGCTGGCAGGTGCACGACGAATGTGGTCAGCAATCACAACATATCATTGGCCACTACGGTCTCCGTCCGTCCAGTCTTGGGGTCTTGCATTGGGGAGTTAGCTGTCGATCGTGCGCCGATGCTATCCATGGCCCATGGGGTAGGCGAGCTACCAGATCGATCAGTTCTGAGTTCTGACAACTAATGTTTCTGTGAAGCGTCAAGATCTGCCCCTCTGTTCGTCTTGACACTTGGAGCACCGCCGGCTGGCTCCGTTGTCCAGCACGCAGGCTCGCTCTAGTCTTCCAGAAAGTGAGGACTGACACTGGTCAATCGACACGCTGCTGCCCTCCTGCCCAACGGGGGTGTGGGGGCAACAACGACGCGTAACTGCATTTCCGGCCGAGCGAGGCGATGCGTCACGTATTGTACCGATAAGTTCGGCCGCACGAGGATATTGTGTGACCGGATGAGTACGCGTGCCGAATTCACGTGTGTTCCCGGATGAGATCAGGCCATCATCGTCTGCTGTATGCAGATAGCGTTCGGGAGAGCTCTACTCTAAAAATATAGCTTCATCTTCACCAGCTCTATATTTTGGTAGCTTTACTCCACCATCTTCAAAAAAATATGGAGCTGGTGTGCATGTTCGGCGGATCGTGATACTCCAGCTCAAGAAACATGAGAATTTGATGAGAATAGCCTATTTTGCCCATGGTGAATGGCCCCACTTGTGATTCTCTCCTTTTCTTGCTCTCTCTCTATTCTGTTCTTCTTCCTTCAGATTAGCAGTGATGGGCGAGGACGGGCTCGGAGCTGGGGGAGCTCCTGTGGCGCGCGTGCTCCATGGGCAAGCTGAGCTGAGCTTGTGCCGTCGCGTGTGCCAATGTGAGGGTGGGTGAGACGTCACATCACTGGTGGGAGGTGGCGAGATGCCTCCATTCTCCCTCCGTCTTTCTTCTTCCTTGAGCAGAAGCCATGCCGAGCACGAACAGCTCACACCCGCCGCCCAAATTCCCCCCCATCCGCCGCACCAAAAACAAATTGACAGCACACAGACCTCCTTCATCTACCCGGCATCGTCCTCGACCTCTCCTCACGGCCGGCCATGGCCTATATGGTCTGGGATTGAGGATCTCGTGACCACCTCCTCTTCAAGATCCGCTCGCCGGGAAACTCCCACCTCCGGCCGCCGTCTCCACCTCCCGCGCGCGCTCTGGCCGGCGAGTCACCGCGGCCCCCGCGTGCGCTACGGCAGGAGTGTTTCCGCGGCTTCGCGCGGCCGCACCGGGCTCGTGTGCTGCTGAGCAGACCCGCCGCCGCTGCCATCCTTGCCCACCGATGCCGAGTGCTCCAGCGTGCGCGCCTCGTTGTCTCCCGCTCGAGCTCTGGCCATGGCCAAGGCCGGCGCCCAGGGTAGCGTGGCAGGGCCACGACTCGCCGGACACGATGGTGCGGGCGGCGGTCCGGCGTGGCTGTAGGGGGCGCGTGGGAGAGGGAGCAGGAGGAGAGAAGGAGTGTGCGGCGCCGAAGGGCAAGGGCAGTGCGGCCGCGGCGGCGCGGCTCTGGCGGGCAGGGGCGACGTAGCTACGTCGGGCGGCGGCGGCGGCCGGTGGTGAGAGTCTGAGCGAGAGAAGAGAAGCGGCTGCTCGGGCGTCGGTGGAGGGGAGAAAAAGGAAAAACGAATGAGTACTTGTGTAACAGTGACAGTGGCGCACACCATCTCCACGAGAAGGTATCTAACCAGTGCTTTTGGAGCACCTCTTGTCCCTTGAGGGACTCCAAAAAAACGTAGAGATAGCCAGCTGCTCCACTTTTTTTTCTGGAGATGAAGATGGTGTAGCTAAACATGTTTGAAAAAAAAAAAAATCTAAAGATAGTGGAGTGGAGCTATTTTTTAGGCTCTGGAGCTCTCTCAAACACCCCCGTAGTTTGCGCCTAGCGGAGAGGCTTTGTTTGGTTCTAGCCCGTGTAAAAATTTTGCTGGCTGGGACCTTGCTCAGGCCATCAGTTTTAAGCTGCATAATCAGTGCTCGGTAGGTTTGAAATCGGAACTATCCGAGCTGACCGTGGTTCGTAACACCACAAAAGGCTGCAATGGAGAGAAAGAATTCAATTTGGAACTGCCGAAGCTAGTTTTTAGGGCTAGTCACGTCGCATCGGCCCGGCTGGCTGCCGTCGAAGCTAGTTTTTAGGGCTCGGATTTTGGTCTCGGCGGAAATCAATCAATCCTGGGTTCGAGTTTGGGCAATCTTTTTAAGACGTGCATATCACATTTTTCGTTAAGTGGAAGAGAGTTATTACAAAGGAACAACTTTAGAAGAACCTCTAAACGCAGAAATACATCAACAAAAGACAAGAAAAGAAATCACATTACCACCCTAACATAACAAGAACCGACCTAAGGAGATCAAACACGATCGAGACCTGCGGGAAATAAAGGCACCATGAGTACACACATCACCGACTGATTAGCAATCCGGACAAAGGAGGCAGAGTGAGAGGGTCATTCAAGACGATGCCTTCAAAAAGGAAGCAACGCAGGCGCCGCCATCGTCCGACTATCCACATAAGGCAGTCTAAGTTTTCACCTAGCAAAACCAAGGGGGAGGCCACGGCAACATCCCAACGAGGTAACTATGTTCAAGAACGTAGCTGTTGCCAGTTCCGGTGAACACCGGCCGTAGCTTTCGCCAACAGCCCCTAAACCAACCCCACATTGCACACCGCCGAGGGAAGGCTGAGAATCAAAACGATGGCATAGCAATGAGCACCCAAGGTGACGACGATGACGAGGGACATCCGCAGGCAAAGAAAGCAACAAATCTTGACGGCCAAGTAGAAGGAGCGCAGCAAAACAATCACAACTATCGCGACCAAAGCTACCAGCATGGGTGAAGGGTCCGCCCTAGAACCAGTGGCACCCGCCAAGGTGTTGGTGAAGGCCGGAAGGCGGCGGCGCCTGTCGGTCCTAGATCCGACTGCCAATGAGGCGACAGGGCCCGCCAGTCGTGGATCCGGCCGCCTGGGAGGCGGCGACGCCCGCCAAGGCCAGTGCGCATCCACCGGCACCCCGGGGCCTCAGATCCAGCAAAGTCCAAGGGCCAACACAGGCGGTGGCGGTCCACGAGAGGGAGGGGAGGATTTCCACCACAACACGTCGGGAGGAGGGCTGCCACCACCCGCCAGGTGTGACGGCAACACAGGGGCGATGACACTAGGGACCAGGGGCAGCTCGGGGGCCAGATCTGTCGGAGCCCAAGCCACCATGGGCCCACCTCAGCACGGGGCAGCGACCCTGGTGGCCAGGAGGCCGCAGTGGTCGCACCCCAGATCCGGCCGTTCGGGAGGTGGCAACGCCCACAAGCCTCGGATGAGGCAGTCAGGGAGGCGGCGGTGCCCACTGACCCCAGATCCGGCCACCGTAAGGGCGTCGGGCATGTGGCGCAGCGGGCTGCGGCTCCATCCGCCAGGGACCCAGATTTGACCGTCGGGGGAGCGGCGACCTGATCTGGGCCGGTGCCCGGAGGGCAACGGTGGCGGCCAAAGAGGAGAGTTGCCACCGCCGTGGGACGGACAACGAGCCCAAGCTGGTGGCCGGAGGAGGGGCGGGCAGTGGGAGGTGAGCCGACAGCCAGAGGAGGCGGCGACGCGGCCAGTGGAGGAGAGGGAGGCGTCAGAAAGGAAAAAGTGAGGAGAAAGGAAATGGTAGTTGGAGTGGTTAAGATATAGAGGTTGATGAGGGTGAAAGAAACGGGCATAGAACTTAGCAGCCTGGAACGTGAAACGTGTACTTCGTCCCAAAATGGGGAACGGAAAAGTCCACGAACATCGTCCCAAAAGTTGGTGAAACATGATCCACTACAGCGAACACGAACGACAAGTGAAGACAGAAAGAATACTACGACAACACCGAACGGTCCAAAGAATCAAAGGTCTGTGTTCATGCCCCCCAAAACTCCTTATTCTAGTAATTTTGTAACCATATCAAGAGTTCTAAACTATCATCTAGTTGGGATTTTGATAACGAACTTGTGTTACTTCTTTTTCTCAAGTTATATTGACTCAAATAATCAAGAACATGTTCCACATTTCGGGAACATTGTTCCAAGCATACTTGAAACATGTTCCATCTCCGATACGAACATAATGAAGAGGTATACTCCCTTCATTTCATAGTTTTTCAAAGCGGTGTTCTACGTCCCACGTTTCTGTTCCTCATTCCAAATATTCCGGGAACACGACTGGTAAGGTTTAGAGTAGGGAATCTTCATGATCATGATAGAATATTTGTTATAGAGGTTGATATAAAGGTTGACGAGTGTGGATAGCCTAATGGCAATTTTCTTCGTGGTGCCATGCTGGCTGGGGCAGTTGAGGTGGCACCTGTTTTGACAACATTATCGCCGAGTGAAAAAGCTACAGTCGTTGAAATTGATGATTTTTTGCTATACCGTTGTTTGAGACAGTTAAAGCTAGAGTAAACTGCATAGGGAGCCATTAAACTTGCACAAAATTCTCACTCGAATCACTTAACTTGCAAATGGTACATAGCACATCATCAAACTTGTAACCTTGTTCAGCAGAGGTCCTTTTTGGCAAATGGCACACACCATGCCATCAAACTTGCATTTATGTTCACCGGAGGTCCTTTTGATACCACGTCTGATTGATCTGCCAGTTGGAGGCAATGACAAATAGTGAAGGATATATTTGTTGTTCAATAAAATGCTATCATATTTGTATAGGGAAGGATGATATTTTTGAATCCATAATTATGTTGAAATTTGTCGCAAACTCAATTTACAATGAGGTACGATGAGTATGTGTGTCAGTGTTCGGTGCCACTGGCAAAATAATTCTGGGATTGCGCGCTAGTCTTGGATGGTTAGCGAATCAGACATAAGGGATTATATAGGTTCGGGCCACCTAGGGGTTTAAAACCCTACGTCTAGTCCAAGCTGCTTGTATTGCTTTGCTAGAGTTTGGAGTAGGGGGTTACAAACGGTCGAGAGAGCAAGATGCCCTTCCAAATCTCTATGCGAGTGAAAGATGAGCTATGTGTGAATGTGTCGAGTAGGGTGCGAATGAGTCTAGAGAGAGAAAAAGTGTGTGATGCTTTCCCTTTTATAGTCAAGAGCAAGCACAGAGGTGTACATCAAGAAAAGGGGAGGGGGTGTGCAGCGGGCCGGTCTCCCTTTACACCATGATGCAGGTCCCACCGGATCATGGGATGACGTCAGGGCCAAGGGTGACATGTCGTTGTCCTGTAGAACTGTCGCCTATAGTTGTAGCACTGTAGGGTAAATAGTGACACAGTCAGTCACTTCTCCACCGGCCATTTCCTTTTTGTGAGGGAGAGGTCAATGGAGTAGGAGGCATTGTGTGCGATCTTTAGCCAGATCATGGCTGTAGGTCGAGGCATGGCTGTCCCATCTATGGTGTGGCGGTCATGTGCAGATCGATGTTGCTTAACTCCAAAAACATGTGGTGATCTGACCCTCAGAGGGGTCGGGCGAGGCAGACGACTTTTCATGTCTTGGCCTTGTGGGGGGGTCGAGCGAGATGGAAACGTTGAGTCCTCGCCCGACCCTAGGAGTCGAGCGAGGCGGAAGCGGTGAGACGGCACCCGACACAGCGGGAGGAGGGGGGGGGGGGGGGGAGGGGGTCAGCCGAGGTGAAGGCATCACAATGACATTGCCTCAACCCGGCGGGGGTCGGGCGAGGAGGAGAGGCGTAATGATGACATGGCCTTGCTCCGTCGGGCGAGGCGGAGAAGCGGCAAAGGATCGATCCCCTGTTCCACGTCGAATAAAGTGTGTTAATAGCAGCAGGCTTTAGGTTGGTTACGATGACAATGGTCTTAGCGTCTTAGCGTGGGTACCCCTAGTACGAGCACCAACATTGTGAATTCGTGATTTTCATATATTGTTGTGAGACTTTAACTCAAAAAGAATCGCAAGCATTTATAACAGAACTTGGGCAAACCCCACAACCAACAAAAGTGCCACGAAATTCAATGTCATCGCCTCCAACTGGCAGATTAATCAAATATGGCAAAAAAGAACTTCCAGTGAACATTGATGCAAGTCTGATGATGTGGTGTGTGCCATTTGCCAAAAAGGACCTATGCTGAACAAGAGTACTAGTTTGATGATGTTATGCGTACCATTTGCAAGTTAAGTGACTCAAGTGAGAATTTGGTGGCTTGCCATGCATTTTAGTCTTAAAGCTATTTCAAACGACAGTGTATGTATGGATCTGCAATTATTTCAGTTGAGTATTGATTTTAAAGTTTGAACAATTATAGAAAATATAAAAAGGACTGCGTTAAGCTGCGACGGGTCACGCGATAGCTGAGGGCGCGACCCCGCCTGCCTTCCTAATCGTATGTGACCATAACCACTGTTGTCGTGCAATGTAGTACAATAATGCAGTGGCTAGACTGGCATAGGCACGTGGGTGACGTCGGGTCATCAGTTTGTTTAAACTTGTTCATTTGTCATTTTCAATCAACTATATCTTTTGCATACGGTTTCCGATTTTTATTTCGTTTATGACATTACATTCCCTATCACGAGACTCGCGAAACGAGATCCACTTTGCATATGTTTTGAGCTCATTTTTATCTTAACGTCAACTATGTGTAATGGTAATAACAACTTATATAGATATGATGTATCAATTTATGTACATATTAGACAGCAACTTATGTATATTAACTTGTGTAGCGATAATATAGTAGCAATTTAACTAGATAGCATGTAGCATAATCGGTAAAAAAAGACTATTATCAACTTACATGTAGGAGCTGTATTAACTTACATATAGGAGTTGCGTTATGATAGTACTATCAACTTATGTAGAAATTATGTATCAACTTATGTGTATGCCAAGTAACAATTTATGTAGAGATCGTTGTCAGTCTGCCTGGACTCTTAGTCTGCATGCTCTTTGTTGTGCTAAAACTTGGCCCGACTACATGGGACGTTGGCCAAAACCAACCATCTAGAACAAAAAGTTAAAGGCGGGTTGAAACTTGGCTTGGCTACTTGGGCTGTAGGCTGGCCAGGCCGCGCGCTCAGCTTGGAGAGCGACCGGAGGCGCGTTAGATTTTTCTATATAAAAAACTTCTGGGACAGTGAGAGAGCTGTTCGTCGGCCTCAGGCCGGAAGGAACCAGCCCATTGGATTCCACCGCGCTGCAGCAGAATGCGGCGGCTCGACCACCGAAGCTAGCCCAATGTGGGCCTTGGCCCATTATCATGCGGCATATTTGTAGAAATCTTATATATCATCCGGATGATTTTTTCTCCATCATCTTTCAATGTTTGAGAATCGTGCAAACCAATAACAACCGTTGGATGTAACTTCCTCCCCAAACCCTAACTCCCACCGCCTCCCACCCCTACGCCGCCGCTGGCCGCGGGGCCATCCGCTCGCGCCGCCCCGCCCCTCGCCGGCCGTCTTCCACGGTGCCGCCGGGGTTTGCGCACCGTCTCGTGCCCGTGCTTCGCGACCAGCCACGCGGCCTGCACGCTGCCTGTACGCGCCATTGGCCATGCGTCGGCCGCCGGCTCGCCGCCACAAGCTCGTTGCGTACCTCCATCGACCCCTTTCGCCGCGCGTACGCCCTGACCCCCGCGGCCGCCAGTTGCCCTGAGCTTGCCACGCCACCTGCCGGCGCCCTCTGCCGCATCCCTGCATTTGTTGTTGTGACATCTATCATGTCTAATCACCTCATTAAGGCATTAAGGACGATTAAACTTGTGGTTATGACCAAGGTCAACGCATGGAATAATGGTTTCAAATTCCATGCACCAAACCTTTAGAGCATGAATTGATTGAATTCAAAATTTCGCTTAATAACTTGAAATCTGTCAATAAGAGAGTTGTCCCAAATTTTATAAGGAACAACTTTGTTAATTGGTGGATTTCAAACTTTTGAGTGGAAGATGTTCTCAAACAGCAGTGAAACTTGTTTTCAGCTTAGGACTTAGAAAATTTTCTAAGTCAGGACGGCAGCAGTTTTTCTCAAAAGTTGAGGCTTGCCATTTGGAATTTCATGTATAGCATTTCATGAACTTTTCTCTAAATTGAATCATTGATGTTTGGACTTGCCCATGGTGATGTTCTCTATCAAGTGTTCACACCCTAAGCATTTTAAATTTGCTTGGGAAGAGGGTTAAGTGGAATGAAACCATGTGCAGCCCGGTGAACTTTCATCTTTCTCGGTTGGCATGCTTCAAATTTGAATTTTCACTTAAGAACTCAAAAATGCGCCAATACAAAAATTGTTCACATTTTTATGGGACACAACTTTGTCAATTGGAGCTCTATGAGATTTAAAGTGTACCATGCCTAAAAACTCAGTCAAAGCCAGTCAAACGCCAGAAGTTCACCCAGGCTGACACCCAAGTTCACGCTGTTTTCTCCTCAAATTTCCCATTGATCCGTAGACTTTTTCTATAGTCACCCTTTACAAAAGCTGTAGCCTGCAATGTGGGACACGACTTTCGTATTTGGAGAATTTTGAGTGCAGTTCAAAATTTTGGGGATATACGTACTGGGACAGACGCTCGTCAAGTGTTTGACGAAATGCCCGACACGATGACGTCCTGGACCAGAGTCCCGAGACCCCCGAACTCGCGAACGTTCGCCGCGTTCCCGCATGACACGCGGTGCCCTGTAACTAGCACGCATGCCCAAGACCCCCGACTGGCCTCCGACCGTACGGCATCGCCGCCTACTCATCCGCCACGTGTTCGCCGCACTTTGCACTCCGCCCCGCCGTCCGCCAACAGCCAGCAAGCTCTCGACGGGCGTCCACCAACCGCCGGCCTCGCCTTGTCCCCTTGGCCCCTATCCACGCCGCGCCGCCCGCCACGTCGCGGAGCCCCGTTCGTCGCTGCCGCTCCTTGCTCCCTCGCCTCCGACCGCCGCCTTCGTCAGCAAGCGACGGAGGCTTAGGCCCTATTTGACATGGCTCTAGAGGAAAACTCCAACGACTCCACCCACTTTTCTACCCAAACACCCTAACTCCACCAACTCCAAGAGCATCCCAACTCCATGGAGTTTAAGGAGCTCTAGTTCATTTTGGTGGAGTACCTCTTTTAGAACTCCAGAAACTCCAAATATGAACCTAGTCGTGAAGTTTGAGGGTAATTACCCAGCACTGCCACTGGTTACAAAGGTTCGTTTCTTTTTTTGGTCCTCTCACCGACGCCTCCCAGTCGTTCCCAATCCTATCGTCTTCATGGCCCGCCCGCCCGCTGACCCGACGGCGCCATCCTGCCACCGCCCTGCCTCCCTGCCACTTCACCATCGCTATCCCCCACCTTCTTTCCTTTTTCTCCGTCGTCCCCATCAACAAGCAGATGGGGTCCTGAAGCCTTCGCCGTCCCTCGCCGAGCAGGGGAGCCTCCATCCCCAACAGAGTCGCCGCTCGTCCTCTGAGGTCCAAGGAGCTGCCCCCTGCCCTCCCCGTCGGCGCCTGCCCAGCCGCCGCCGCTGGCTGCCCGTGCTGCACCACTCCTGCTGCTCCTGGTGGCCGTGTTGTGTGCGTCCGCAGCGCTGGTCGTGGCCACGAACAGCATCGCGCATTTAAGGCTCGGGCCATTCTGCTAGCAATCTTTTGTTGATTATTGTACTCGTTTGCCATCTCCAAATTAAATCTTGGATCCAAGAAGAGCTGATTAAACTCCTGTGTGTATGCACGCACAAGGCTCCGGCGTCATGCCACCGCCGGCGAGGCCGGACGAGGGCACGAGCTGCCAGCAGGAGCCATTGGAACGAGGAGCACAAGCGATCCCAACCAGGTACTGAATCAATTGAAGAGCTTTTACTGCGGAATTGGAAGTATGGAACTTTTATTGTGCCTATTTCTTGTTTGATTCAAGCTGAAAGGTGTCCAGCTCCGTCGCCCCCTACTCTCCCCGTCGGCGCTGCCTGCCCAGCCCTCCCCGCTGCCCCTTGCCCTCCCCATCGTGCCCAGCTCCACCGCCCCCTGCCCTCCTCGCCGTGCCCAGCTCTATCGCCCCCTGCCCTCCCCGCCGGCGGCGCCGTGCCCTGCCCGCCGTCGCCCCCTGCGCAAGGATCAAGAGGATAAAAAACAGAGATGTTAGGGTGGATGACATGTGGGATCCACGAGTGGGGGCAAAAATGGCAATCTACCCTAAAAATCTTCATTTCTGGAGTTTGGAGCAGCTTGTTAGCCAAACACCTCTTTCAGTCAGCTCTTGCTCCATGTAGAGCTTGCTCCAGCTGGAGTCTTGGAGTGAAGCTGATCTTTGTGGAGCAAGAGCTATGCCAAATAGGGCCTTAGCCTCGAAGCGAACCCCTACCTTCCCCGCATATAAAACCCTGCGCCCAAGCTTCACCGCCCGCCCTGCTCTGTCGTGCCATCCTGCCGCCAGGCCGCCGGCTTGAGCACCCGTCCACCCCTCCTTGTCGCCTTCCAAGAATTCAAGGGCGTTCCTTCCGTGCCACTCCTCCCCCCAAGCCCTCGCCCCAACAGCACCGCAGCTCCTCCCACCGGAGCTCGAGCAGAAGCGATCACCAACCGGCCCTCCCACGTCAGGCCCCCTCCCGGCCACCTCTAACCTCGAGTTCTACATCAAACCGGCCCGTGGTGAGACCCTCTTCGCTCCCGTGCCCTTCCCTAGTCGAATCGAGCCTCCCCTCCTAGATCTCCAGCCGCCTAGGGACTGCGTGGTTAGAATTAGAAGTCTGGGGTTCGTGGTGTAAAGTGCAGGGACCTCATCGCGAGCCTTTAGAAAGTTCTAGGGGGTGTTCTGAAAATCTGTGACTTAAGTTTCGATGCAAATCTGTGAACTTCTAAAATATATTAAAAATCACAGAAACATCAGAAAAATGCAAACTAAATTTTGTTGAACTCCTTGTGATGAGATCTACCTTTTATAGAAAGATTATATAGGTGTTTTCTGCTTATATTTCAAACTAGGCTCAAATCAGTTCAAACATGTGTTTGTGCATAGTTTAAAATCTACTGCTCTATTTGTGCTAATATTTAGATATGTTGTAGATGATGAAATGTTTAGGCTCCTGTAAAAAGATGGCATCAAGTTTCGCACTAGATTTTGAGTTATAAATTGTTTAGGCTGTCAGCACACGTTCAGATCTACAATTGTTAATAATTAATCTGTTCAACTAATGAGACCAATATTTTTACAGTGGCTTTGCAATTGCTTGATGCATGTCTGATAAAAGGTAGAGCCTTGTTTGAGCTGGCTAACTTGCTCTTTTAATGAATAACAGATTGAACCTAGTAAATTCAAATAGCGAGATCAACTTGTTTAGACTAGGATAGGCTCTGGTAGTTTTCTAAGGATCAATTGATGATAGTCTAATTTATTAGGATTTATTCTTGATGATAGTGTGTTGTTCTTGTTTGATTTATCGTGTTAGTTGTATACATGTTCTTGGCCTAGTTTTTGGTCAGTAAATCAAATAACCTACCAAGAGCATACTATAATTTTCTCACATGAAAAGCATACACCAAATTGCCAGAATAAATTTTTGAAGTTTCAATGCTTAAAAGGCTAAATAAAAATCAGTCACCCCTTTAAGCAAATTAAATGATTTAAACACATCACGTCACACACCTTTGCTGTTTTGTGATGAAGTCAATCTAAATAATCATAGATGTGTACACAATCACCATCAACAAACCCCAAGTACTTTGATGAGTAACTACAAACTTAATTAAAGAATGGGAAGGCCAGACAAAAATTGTCCAGGTGAATGTGTCACTCAATACACCCCGGGTTTATCGTGTGAAACGCGATGCTCGATATAACAACATTCTCTTATGCATATGCATCTCATATAGTGACGACTCTCGCTGACGGAAAGGACGAGCTGATCCTAACGCAAGGAGAAGTACCGCTCGAGGAGGAGCCGAACGTCGTCGCAAGCAAGTCAAGACCCGAACCAAGTTCGGAAGGGCCAATACTAACCTAGCTCAGGATTAAGGCAAGCCCCAGAGTATAACCAATGTTTCCGAAATTTATGCAACTATGTTTGTTAAGTTATGCTTATGCATTTACATTTCAGGCGTTGAATTCAAACCTTAGTTGCATGATTCTAGGTATGTATGCTTTGCAATACTAGCATGATAGGTCGATAGTTGCTCCGCCATAAGGACCCAGTAAAAGCCGAGTGATTTCCTGTCACTCGCGATATTATAGGAATCACATGCTTACTTATGTTGGAATCATAAGGATGACGGGGGGAGGGGGGATTTTTGCCCTGTAGATGCCCCGTCCGTGTAAGATGAAAATTGGCTAAGGTCGAATGGTGTCGGAACCGCTGGTTCAGTTTTTGAACGTACGAAGCACTTGTCGATTCTATGGGGTCAGTAAGTTTAGTACCTACATGAATTGGGGGTGCGGAATTTTTCCTGCTCCTTTCGGAAACTTTTTCCCCATGCCTCGAACATGTGTTCGGTTCGGCCGGCCTTAGACCTCGTATTCCAGAGGAAGTTTGGCTCTGGACGCAACCTGAGTATTGAATGGAAACTACCTGGTAGCGCTTGCCTTTGGTGAGTGCGACGATCCGTGTGCTTAGGTCCACCTTGCAAGGTTAAGAAATTAGGTTCGAACTGACTACTTAACCTCGCTGCCGCATTGAGTAAGAAAGTGGAACATGGTAACGATGATGATAAACTTGATGCTTGCTTAATTGCTTACTTAACATGCTTGTTTAGAGTAGTTGCTTACCTAGAATGGTTAACTACCACTAGAACTTGATGCTAAAATATTGAAAGTAAGGATCCACTCTTAGTCGCTTTTGGCAAAACAAACCCACCAGCCAGAAAGTCCTGCATGTCTAGGAGTCGGTGATGTAGTTTTCACCCGTCGGGTAAGTCTTGCTGAGTATTAGTATACTCAGCCTTGCTTGTTGAATTGTTTTCAGGTAGTGCTCTCGAGGAGTTGGTGGTAGGTCTAACCTGGCCGACCACCCTTCCTCCTGGTTGGACCGTCGTTTGGGACGAGGATGCTTTCGAGTGATATCATGACGGCTTCACATGATTTTACCGCCTTTCGAATAAGTAGTTTACTTTCCGCTGCAGTTTGAACTCTGAACTCTTTTACTTATGCAACAACTTGTTTTGTAACAAATTACCTCAATGGGACCTATTTAAATTATTTTTGGATTGTTGTAATATCTGTGACTCACCTTTGTGTGAGTATTTGCATGACTCGTTTCGATCGAGTTAACTGTTCGTGGTTGCATCGGGCTTGACCCGACAGATTGTCATCTTACTCCGTTTTAATTGCGTGATGACCAACTGCGTTGCACAAATACTTCGATACGAATACGGTAATGCGATACTCTGATACACTGATACGCCATTTTTCCAAAAACACGGATACGGGGATACGCGAGTATATATATAAATATATATCATAAAAATAAAATTGCATACTAGTTTCTTGATGATACCGCAACACAACTGTAATTAATTAAGGGAAACATTTTAGTCTAGTGCGAAAGACCATTGTTACATAATTTAATGATATAAAAATAGGTAGGTAAATGATAAGTCTGATTGTTGCTTGGTGGAGGTCTTACAACATCAGCCCTCGTATAGATCCAAAGCCCCTATATCATTTAGTATCCTCTTTAGATTTCAAAATCGACACCACCATCATGGTCTTTTAGGGTTTAGGGTGTAGGGTTTAATGACCCTAAAGGTATCTCCTCCAACATCCCCCGTAGAAGATGTATACGGGCAGAATTAGGGGTTGGGATTTTTAATGTCCAAAAAGAATCGGAGAAGTGTCGACTAATTATCAAAATTATTTTATTTATTTAAAATTAATTAAAATAACTGATACTTGTCCGACAAGAATCGAACGATTATTAGTGTCCGGACAGTATCAGACGAGTATCAAGTATCTGATACGAGGGCGTTCGCAAGTATCCGCGCATTGTGTGCAGTGCCGCAGCCCCTGCCGACGCCGTCGCTGCCCCCTTCCCGGCAGCGGTGCTTCGGTCTTTTACTGCCCTTGGCCACCAGCGATGTGCCGGGACGTGAGAAGAACAGAGATACTCAGGATTCGATGGGAGAGGAATGATTTTCCCCAAGTTTTGATTTGCTTGATGAATAAGTTGATAATCCCTTCAAAGGGTTACAACGATGGCTTATAAGCTGGTGCCCAATGGCCTCGGGCCCACAGTACAGAGAGACAACTCAAACTGAAATGAACAACTTAAAAACGTAACATGCCACTCTACGTCTTCACTCTGTGATTACTCCTTCCGTCATCGACGTAGTCGTGAATACTCCTTCTGTCATCGACGTAGTCGTGACATCCCCCTCCCCCCCCCCCCCCCGGAGACGTGGGGTACTTCTTCCGAACAACATAGAAATCCTCCTAGGTAGCCATGGAGCTAGGGAAGTGCTTCCACTGAATAAGTACATGGGGAATAGCAGAACTTCCCCCCTTCACCAGAAGTTGGGCAAGAATCTTCTCTGGTTCAGTAGTTACCGCAGACAAGTCCACCAGCTTGGAAACATCCATATAGCTAGGTGTATGATCAGGTACAAATGGTTTTAGTTGCGAGACATGAAAGACACTGTGAACTTTACTTGCGTCTGGTAAATCAAGCTCATAAGCTGTAGCACCAATCCTCTTAAGTACTGTGTAGGGACCGAATAATTTGAATGCCAGTTTAGGAATAGGTCGATTCACTACAGACTATTGTGCATAAGGTTGAAGTTTTAGCAAAACTTTGTCACCCACTCGAAACTCACGATCAGTACGATGACGATCAGCCTGTACTTTCATGCGGTTCTGAGCCACTGCCAGTTGCTCCTTCAGTATCTCCAGACGAGCAGTTCTGTCACTGATAACTTCCTGAACCGTGGTATCCATGCTTGATGATTCATCAGGGGAAGACAAAAGTCCTAGATCAGGGTCATACCCATAGAGAGCCCTGAAAGGAGAACAATTCAAAGAAGAATGCCAGGATGAATTATACCACAATTCTGCAAGAGGTAACCAAGCCTTCCGCTGTTTCGGTGATTGATACACAGCACAACGAAGATACATTTCCAAGCATTGGTTGACCCTCTCAGTTTGCCCGTCAGTTTGTGGTAATTCATTTTTATGTAAAGGTGAATACCTATAAGGTCTGGAGTTTACAGGAGTTGAGTTTGGCAAAAGAGGAATAGTATGGTCATAAATTCTTGCTGGAGGTAAAGCTTTTGGTTTAGCAAAGACATCAGCATAGTCAGCTAGCAATTTCTGAACTTCAGGTATAGAAGCAGGAAGATCATGCTGAACCAAATTGACCACTTCAAGCTTTCAGCAGTCATGGGTGATAAAGCTTGTGGAGGAGCGAGCACACCCTATAACTTCATTTTCTGTCCATTGTCTTCAAATGCAATGGTCTTGTTAGCCCAATGACAGTCCATTGGACTGCGAGGCTTCAGCCAATCGTAGCCCAATATAGCATCGTAAGCTCCAAGCTCTAAGACTTGCATATCAATCTTCAATGTATAACCCTGACACCACCATTCCAACTGTGGAACTATCTTATCTGTGATAAGCACTTGCCCATTTGCTACCTTAACTCTCTTTGGTGTACTAGCACTTGGCTGAATGCCTACTTTGGACAGAAAAGAGGAGCTTATGAAACTATGAGAACTGCCACTATCCAATAAAAGAAGCATCACTTTATTGTCCACCATGGCTCTTATTTGCAGGACATCACCATGTGTTGTTCCTGAAATAGCATTTAAAGATAGGTGTTCCATTTCCTCTTGTACCCCATCTTCCAGAGCTAACTAGCTAACACTTCTTCAGTTAGTGGCTGATCCAAATCATTGATAGCCAAAGCATGGATTTGATTCTGGGGTCTCAAAGTGCAGCTAGTTGCATGAGCAGCATCAAACTTTTCACCACAATACATGCAAAGTCCATTGGCTCTTCTGAAATTATGAAGTTGCCTCTCTTTCCACAAAGTTCCAGAGGAATTAGATGATCTCACATCATGTTTAGCAGGTGATTGTGCGACCTTGCTACTACTGCCACTGAAACTAGAGAATTTAGACTGCTTCCATTTGTTACTGTCCACTACTTGTTGCTGCACTTTGGCTAACATAATAGCTTTCTCCACTGTCAGGACATTGGCATTGGACTCCATGACGAAGTTCAGTTTTAAGACCCTTGACAAACTGTGTGGTAAAGTACCGCTCACCCAACCCAGCATTGTGCATGGACACACTGTACCTTAAATCTTGGAAATGATTAATGTAATCTTCTAGAGTACCAGTTTGCTCAAGGTTTATCAATTTCCCAATGGCATCTCTATAATCAAATGACCCAAATTGATTCTAAACAGCTTCAGCAAAATCATCCCAGCTGCCCAACCCAAATTGCATCTTATAAACCCGAAGCCACTTAGCTGCATTGACTTCCATGTTCATAGCACACAAGGTAGTCCTCATACCAGGAGCAATATAGAATATATGAAAGTAATCTAGGCATTTGTCTAACCAGATACAAGGATTATCTCCAGAAAATTTAGAGAAATTCAATTAGGTACATTACTACGCCCAGGACCCGAATGCTCGTCAGCAAAACAAAGCAATCCATGAGTGGAGCTAGGAAAACCGGAGTCACCTAACGCAGAAGCACGTTGAGGGTCACTTGGCGTAGGTGGTCGCTGAGTACGTTGAAAATCCCCATGAGATTGCCTATCAGTTGCCATTCGTGTCACTGCTTGACTTGTGACCTCCATCTGCTTGGACAACACCTGCTGATCCTCGAGGATCCGCTCCAGAATTTGACTGCTCACATCGATCTGGGTTGCCATGTCTCCCTTATTGCGACTCAATTCCCCCACCTTGGCGAAAAATAGATCTATACTCTCAGACATCTGATCCCAGCGCCCAGATTCCTTCTCATCAAACTCAACCATGGCTTCCAGAACAAATTGCGTCTGCGGTGAAGGCTTTGGAGGAGCTGTGGTGAATTCGCTGCAAGTCGAACCGGTGTGGATTGGAATTACGGGCGTCAATTCCACAGCGATGTGCTGTAGAATCGCACGATCCCAACCGAATCCATTTACCAGCTCAAAACCGACGAAAAATTGAACTCATCGAGGCTACTGCAACGCTCGATGTGAGTCGTTGCGGACCAAACACCTTCCCCCGAAACACCAGCTTCCACCGTCGCCCGATCGCCACCAATACTTGATTCCCTTGTCACCCGCACCGTTAGAGAACTTCGGAGGTCTACCGCCGCCCAATCGCAGCCAGAAAACCAGAGGGTACGCCGCCGCCAAACGCCGTCGATAGCCCACGCCGAGGATAATGAATCTGATACCACTGTTACTGCCCTTGGCCGCCGGCGATGTGCCAGGACGTGAGAAGAACAGAGATACTCAGGATTCGATGGGAGAGGAATGATTTTCCCCAAGTTTCGATTTGCTTGATGAATAAGTTGATAATCCCTTCACATGGTTACAACGATGGCTTATAAGCCGATGTCCAATGGCCTCGGGCCCACAGTACAGAGAGACAACTCAAATTGAAATGAACAACTTAAAAACGTAACATGCTACTCTACGTCTTCACTCTGTGAATACTCCTCCTGTCATCGATGTAGTCGTGACATACGAGCGGTGGCTAGCCGCGAGTCCCTCGAGCCTCCGCACTGCTCTCCGGTGAGGATCACAAGCTCGTGGATCACCCATCCTCAAAATCCCGCCCTCAATATGGCGTTCATCGATGTTTGATTTTGATGTTCTAGGGTTTTAATTTACCCAGATTTTCTCGATTCGTGGCGATGGTGGCACGGTTATCATCTTTTATTCTCCTCCCTGGTCTTGAAAGAGTAACAGCGCAGATAAATTCGAGGTGAGCCTCTCACACCGTGACATCCCCGCCTCCCTCGTACTGATGGTCCAAATTTGATCCTCTATGCGGCATTTTTTTTCCAAGGATTCTCGGTGTGATTGATGCAGTTGCAGCGGGATTGACTCAGATTAAAAAAAATATGGAACTACTGCATCGATGCATTTTACTGAGTTAGTTTAGTAGTTTATGTGAGGTTTTTTAGCTTCAGTAATATGCTAGTTGAATAGTACAGTGCCTTTTTTTGTTAATTCAGTAGTACAATTTGTTCTACCTTTTAGTAGTAGCACCCATATGGCCATATATCTTTTTTTGTTCAATAGCATTGATCATTAGTAACTTCAATAATCTTATACTTTGAATTAAAAACATGTATGTGTATCCTAGCAAGCAGGTGATTACTGAATGCTCGATGCATTATGCTGAGTAGTTAGCTCAGTAATTTATTTGAGTTTGGTTAGGCAGAGAACTAGTAGTTCAATATATATTTTTTGTTCAGTGTAGAAATTGTTCTCCCTTTGGTAGTTGCACCTATAGATGTCTTTTTGTGTTAAGCAACGTTGATCATTAGAAACTATTATCCCTTCATTCGTAGCAGTTCAATTTCTTTCTTCTTTTTGTTCAGTAGTATTGTGTTGTGTGCTTGGTCAGCAGCATTTTATCATTAGGGACTACTATTTTTTTTTTCCCACAGCGCATATTGAATATGATGGATATGCAAAGTAGACCTTGAAACCAATGTCTGTTTGTCAGCATTAGGATTAGTGCTTTTTCTAGGAACATGCTGGATGTGTCAATTGTTGATAAGAACACCAAGAGTGTTTTTTTTGTTTTTTGTTCAACCACCTTTTGATAATGTTCCCTTTCCCCGTGTATAGGTGAAACTGCTGAGGATGAAATTCACCAGCAACCTTTCTAACATCACCAAAAGCATATCATTAAGGGATAATAAAGGTGGTGAGTTTCGAAGCATGTCATTTGTCTCCATTAATTTCCTATTTTACTGAGAATTGGTGATTTAAGTAATTCACAAATTAAGTATATGCCATAGTAAAATGCAGAGCCAAATGCTTTGCCTTAGTAGCCCTGCATTATGTATTTGTTCAGTAATATATTTTCTTTGGTGAACTGAAATAGTTCAATAATCAGGCATATGTGTCTCCTGTGTGCTGTAAAACAAAAGAAATTAGGGGCATTTGTGTTCTTACCCTCGTTTTGCAGTGTAATTGTGATTTTGCCGTCGTTTTTTTAACTTTGTGATTTTGCCCTTTGCTATTCACAAGTCAATGTGATTTTGCCCCTAGTCAACGATCAAAACAAGGGCAAATTCGCAAAGAATAAGGGCAAAATCACAAAGACTTGTAAATATCCAAGGGCAAAATCACAAAGTTAAAAAAAACAGGGGCAAAATCACAGTTGCACTTCAAAATAGGGACAAGAACACAAAAAATCCAAGAAATTAAGTAGTCCTCATTTGTTCAGCAACTCCTTAAGCATTTAATTTTGGGTTGAGTAGTTTATCGCATCGTTTTCATTATTCCCAGTTTATAGTGTTTAGTAGTCGTATTTTAGTGTGCCCCCGATTTTGTTGATCCATTGTGTTTAGTAGTACAATTATTATGTTAAGTATTCCGGCTGCATTGTGTTCAGTAATCGATCCTTTTTTTAAGTTCAGTAGTCAACCTGTTTTTAGTAATGGACATATCCAATCGGCTCCAGTAGTCAATTCTTGGGGTTCAGTGTATCAATATGTATTCCCCTTTTCCATTGGGGTTCAGTAATTCTTGGGGTTCACAATCTAGCTGCCTGGTACCTTTGCTTTTCTTGTCGTGGTGATACAAATAGTGGTGTGTTTATTCTTGCACTAGAACTTGATATCGTGCGTCCATTTAGGCCTCTGTGACAAACAGCTTTTACACTAGCCAAAACTTCAATATTGGTGGTGTTTGTGTTCGCAAAAGAATATTTGGATTTTGGACATAGTGAATAATGTGTATGATTATTCAAAATTGTTTTCATATCTGGAAATCATAGATCATTTTTTAGTTAACCAATATTCTGAAAATTGGTTTTGAAATTTGATTTTTCTGTATGTTCCATTTACATACTGATTAGCATTTCCACGGTTTTCAGTATATGATGCCACCATGCATCTATCAGTTCTCTCCCAACATACTGAATTTTCATTTTATATGCCAATGCTCATTGAAGGTGATAGAGTGGCCACATCCCAAGAGGACAAACATGATATCCTGCATACATTTTATGAGAACCTAATTGGAAAAGCTGCTGATCGTTCTGTTGCTTTGGACTTGCAAGCCTTCCATAGGCACGGTTTTGATTTATCCACTCTTGATAGTCCAATTACTGAACAGGAAGTTTGGGCAACAATTAAATCAATGCCTTCCGACAGAGCGCCGGGTCCTGATGGGTACACAGGGAGGTTTTACAAGGAGTGTTGGTCAGTAATTAAACACGACATTATGGCTGCTATTATAACTCTACAGCAAGGCAATGCAAGAGGTCTAGAACTGCTAAACGCAGCTTTCATCACATTGATCCCCAAGAAAGTGGATGCAGCAATGGCAAAGGACTTTCGTCCCATAAGCTTAGTACACAGCTTTGCCAAATTAGTCACTAAGATTCTTGCCAATCGCTTGGCGCCACTTTTAAATTCTATGGTTGCTACAAATCAAAGTGCTTTCATAAGAGGGAGGAGTATACATGACAATTTTATTCTTGTCCAACAAACAGTGAAGGCATTACATCGGCAAAAGGTGCCTAGTCTCTTCTTGAAGCTAGACATCTCCAAAGCTTTTGATTCAGTTTCGTGGTCCTTTCTCATGGAAGTTCTCTCCCATTTGGGATTCGGCACACAGTGGTGTAATCTGATCTCGAGTCTGCTATCCACCTCTTCCACTCGAATCTTGCTGAATGGTGAACCAGGACAGATAATTCAGCACCAACGTGGGCTTCGGCAAGGCGACCCCTTATCTCCCATGCTTTTCATCATCGTCATGGACACATTAAATAGTTTGTTTGTGCAAGCGGGTGAGGAAGGGCTGTTGCAGCCCCTCTCTTCAAGAATTTCAGAGCAGCGCTTATCCTTATATGCTGATGATGTAGCATTGTTCATAAGACCAAATGAAGAAGAGCTGCAAATCACAAGGGAAATCCTTAATATTTTTGGGTCGGCTTCAGGGCTGCACACAAACCTGCACAAGAGCAGCATTATTCCCATCAATTGTGAAGAAACCTCCATGACAACAGTAAGCAATAATCTTCCATGCAGCATATCAGAATTCCCTTGTACCTATTTGGGGCTGCCCTTGTCCAACAAAAGCTGAGGAAAATTGATCTTATGCCTTGGATTGAGAAAATTGCAGATAAGCTTCCAGGGTGGAAGGCAACACTCATGAATAGGGCCGGGAGAATCACTATGGTCAGGTTTGTCTTATCAGCCGTACCTATCTACTTGTTGATCGCCATCAATGTCCCAAAATGGTTCATTAAGGCAATTGATAAATTCAGAAGAGGATTTCTTTGGAAGGGGAGGGAGCAAGCTAATGGCGGCTGTTGCTTAGTCTCATGGGAAAAAGTAATGAGGCCTCTTGATCTTGGTGGCTTAGGAATCTCTAATCTGGAAGTTATGGCGTGGGCCTTACAGGCAAGATGGCATTGGCAGAAGAAAACCCGATCTGATCGACCATGGAACAATCTTGAAATTCCATCCCATCCTAATGCTTTGGCCCTGCTTGCTGCGGCTGTGAGGACTGAATTGGGGAATGGAAACAACACACTCTTTTGGACAGACAAATGGGTGCACGGCTGCTCTGTGGAAGATCTAGCACCTAACGTCTTTAAATGTGTGCCTCCAAGGATCCGTAAGAGGCAGACAGTGGCTGAAGCTTTGACTAATGATGGATGGGTTTCGGCAATACGTGGTGGGCTAAATTTGTTTGGAATCATAGAATATTTGCAGCTTTGGGATTGTGTCCGAAGTTTCCAACTATCAGAGCAAGATGATAAACATATTTGGAGCTTGGAAGCCGGAGGATGCTATTCATCCAAATCTGCATACAAGGCTTATTTTTTTGGGTCAGTATCCTTTGAACCTTGGAGAAGGCTTTGGAAGTCCTGGGCACCAAACAAATGCAAAGTCTTCCTTTGGCTGGCAATCCGAAATAGGTGCTGGACAGCAGATAGACTTGCAAAAAGAGGATTGCCTCACCCGGATAAATGCCCGCTATGTGACCAGGAGGAGGAGACCGTGCAACACTTGTTGGCTTCTTGTGTGGTGGCAAGGCAGGTGTGGTTCAATTTACTTTGCCCACTAAATTTGAAAAATCATGTGCCCAGGCAGCGAGAAAAAAGCTTTGCTGATTGGTGGCGAAGAGTGATCAAGAAAGTGCCAAAGGACCTTAGGAAGGGTGTGAATTCTCTAATTATTCTGGGTGCTTGGATGATTTGGAAGCATCGGAATGCTTGCGTGTTTGAAGGAGTTGCTCCATCAGTCAACACCATCATGAGGGAGTTTAAGGATGAACTCAGCTTATGGTGCCTGGCGGGCGCCAAGAAGCTGCATGGTCTGGGTTTAGTTGCTGTACTCTAGAAGGCTGAGGGTTCTGGTCATGTTCTTATTTTGTGTTTAAGCTAGTCACTTTGTAACTTGTTGAACCTACTCTCATATTCGGTCCCTATATGAGAGCTAGGATTGTACGGGACCTTTTTCCTTCTCTATAATACAAAGAAGCGCAGTTCTCCTGCGTTTTCGAAAAAAAAAATATGCCAATGCGGTGTAGCAAGGGATGGATTTATTCGGCACCTGCATCGGCAGGTTCAGGAGGACGAGGCTCCTGGAGGAAAAGGGGCTGGAGAAGATCAAGGATTCTTGAAGGCGGGTTCGGAAATATTATTTCCTCCTTGGGTAGGAAATATTGTTTCCTCAGCTTTCATGAGTTATATAACAGAGATATTAATATTACCTTACCATTGCTGTTTTAGTTCAGCCAAAATATTTTGTGTCCTTTATGTTTTGGTTCTTATTTTTCGATAAGGTTATGTGCAGTTTTGAGCTCTTTAGGCTTGTCTTTTACGTTTGTTTTTTATTTTTTGATAGTTTCTGGCAATGGGAACTGCAACTAGGCTCCTTAACACAGCTATAGTCTTTGTAATTAATAGGATATGATGATTTTTGTCTGGTTACGTTGGGTTTAACATGTAACTAATTTTGCACTGGTTTTATATCTTTTCTAATTAAACCAGTTAGTTATATCTCTAAAGCATGCTGACAGGAGCAACTTAAGCCACAGTGATTAATACATTTCCTATTCTGATTATGGTATCCTAATTTTCCTTCTCTGATCCTCCCAGTTATTAGTTGATTCACTCTTAAACTCCCATGTCAGTGCATATGTGTTCTGCAAACTGCTGCCTATTCATTTATTTTCGGCTCTTGCATCATGTGTTCTGAACAGCCTTCGTGCAGTAAAGACTGTATCTGTATCTGAGTGTTGATTCAATTGTTTGCTAATTAAAACTAGACTTTGGTTAGTTTTCTGAGATCCTGTTAGTATATCCTCTTGTTAAATTGCGTATATCGAACTTTAGCCTAGTTTCTACTTTTTGGTGGATCTTTGCAACTAAATAATGCAGGATTGGCTATATGTTTTGGTGGATCAATCCGATGAGTTTTCATCATTTATATAGCCAAGACATCAATTATCCTGCCTGGCCATTTTAGTTTACTCAAATAATTTGTGTCCTTTGCCTTCCGGTTCTAGACTAGGCTCTTCAGTTTACAGGCTACAAAAGAGGATTAAAGCTGCTAATTTGGTTAACCTAAAATCAAACTACTAATGAAAATGATATTATGTACCCCTAAAGGTTCTTTTCCCATATGGATATACGTTCTCCTATTTTTGAGCCCTGCATACGATTTTCTATCCTTATAGGGTACTGACCTTTTCTTTGTTATTATAACTGCTGAGAAGGTGTTGAACCCTATACATATGGTGCTAACCACAGTTTTCACTGGCTGTCGTGTTATATCAACGTGTACTACTCGTCTACTCTACCTAGCTACGCCATTGTATTGCCCCAGCTGGCCTCCACTGCTGGGAAAATTTTGAATTTTTGTTTCTGATTTTGTATAGGCATATTTGTAGTGCTGGCTGCTGGTGCCTAGGACTGTAACTCTGTTGTAATAATGGGCAGAGCCACAATGTGCTGATTGTAGCTGCTTCCTTAGTACGTTGAATTTTTTGCTGCCGTATATTAAATTTTACCATATAAGTATGTAACTGAGCTCTAAATGACTAGTATATGGTTGTGATGAGTGTTCTAGGTAACTAGGCAATTTTTCAGATAGTTGTGGCAAACCACACTTCTCTATAACTTTTTTTTTTGTCAAATCTCCGTTGCCACCTACATTTCTAGCTAAGTCATTGTAGCCAAATTTTCAGCTAGGTTGGGGCAAGCTGGCAACTTATTTTTCAGAAATTAGAGTGCTGATAAATCTTCTTGTTTTTTTGGAGCAGGCACCTCGCCACCAGGGGCTTGGGCTGCTACTGCAGGACGCTGGTGAGGACGATGCTGTGAAAAACTGGGAAAACCTGCTTTGCTTTCTACTCGAAATCCTATTACCTATGTCTTGATGCAATTAGCATATCCATACCGACAGAGGCATTTTTTTTTGTTTGAGGCATTGAGGCGCAATTGGGATCCTGGAGTGAGGATACTTTGTGGAATCCATCGTCTAATTTTGTATGAAAGAATCGGAACCTTGTTCTCAGACCTCAGGGTGCAGTGCAGCTTTTGCAAATGCAGAACCTGCTATTTCTTTTTATTACCATGTAAATTGCGTGCTCATATTTTTGTACAACTGTAATTTCTGGTGGAGTTTGGTTACTAATCTAAAGTTTGATTTGCTGCAATTCTTACTATTCTGTTTGAAATATTTGCAATCAAAATCATGCTCTCGAGCAAAATTGATTAGGCCCTTTGTGGGCACAAACAGTATTATATTATTTGGTTTAGTTATCCATTTTAAACGAAAGGGATTTATACTAGAAAGTTTTCGCGATTAAAGGTTTACAAATTTTCATGGAAACATTGTATCATGCAACTAATGTGTCCTACTGTAAAAAGGTAGCAAATTTTCAAGCTCGACATCTGTCTGGATCAGGCAACAAAAAGCAACAAAGTCTGAGAGGATAGAGGAGTCGTGTTACAGTTCCACTATTAAAACCTAACGAATCAATTTTTCAAGGCTACGATTTAAATAAACAAAACCTGGACCCACTTGCATCTAACACCATGATCAGCACGCCCAAAAGGAAGCTGCAACCGCCAACCGGAATGTGGCGCGTGGGAGCAAAAAAAAAGGTGATAGAAACGGAGTGCTCGGTCAACCATCTCTAATTCCTATCTGGGTTGGATACTTGGATTTAGCGTTGGCCTATATATTCGTGTCGATTCCGAAAGAAAATACGAAAACGAATACGATAGAAATAACAATAAAAAAAAGATGAACGACGCATTTGAGAAACTACATCAGTTAAAAAAAAGATGAACGACGCATTAGTAAATATTATTATACTTGTGTAACATTATTAGGAACATAAATATGAAATTTGGTGAACATGATGTGGCGGCTGACGAGCACATGGCATCCGACACTTTTGGTTCGTTGCACTTTTGCTAGTAGTTTTCTAAACACTAGCAAAAGGCACGTGTTTTAAAAAAGAATACTAAATTAGAGATGTAGTCAATATGAACTCTTTATATTAATCTAGAGCGTTCAATCATCATAAAATCTGACGTTGTAGGCATTATAAGGGTAAGATGTAAAATTTGTCGTCTCCCTTCCCTGCCGTTCAACCAGCACGCGGCGGAAGGTTGAACCCGACCAAAGGTGGCAACGTCACTTGGCTGTGATGGACGGAGCTTAGCCGGCGGATACGACGTGAGGATGGGATGAATGACGTTCGGCGTGATCATGCTCGGCAGCGGCCGGTGACGGGTCGGGGTGGTGCTAGTGGTTGCGGCTCCCGTCGCGGGATTGGGTGGCGACGACTTTGAGGATGGGATGGCTGGCGATCCGCGGTGCGGCCGGTGATGGGACGGGGTGGCGCTGCGGTGACGACCTCGAGAATGGGATGGCCGGTGATCGGTGTGATGGTGCTCGGCGGCAGCCGGTGACAGGACGGGGTGGCGCTGGGCGCTGCGGCCTGCATCGGGATTGGGCGGCGGCGACCTGAGCGTAGAGTTACTGTGTAAGCGTGGAACGTTACGTGTGCGTGGTTCGATCAGATTATTTAACGTGGGTAAAAGGTAATTAGATGTAGGGTATACGTAGATGTAAGCGAAACGTTACGTGAGGGAACACGTTCGATAAGGTTACGTCCGTTTTAGTATAGATAGGAAAAAAAACTCAAATCTATCTCCTTCCGTATGGAACAACATCTCACGCGTTATGAGTTTAAATCATCTGGGATTCTTTCTCCAATGGGTCCACACGAAGGAAACAATAGATTCTTTTAATAGCAGTGACACATGTTTAAAAAAATACTAAATCAATGATGTAATCAACATGGACTCTTTAAATCATCATAAAATCCGACGATGTAGGAGTGATGTAGTCAACATAGACTTTTTAGATTAATCTAAAGCGTCCGATCGTCATCATTAAATCCGACGGTGTTAGGCCAGTCTCAGTGGGGGTTTCATCGACACACTTACCTAGAGTGACACATCATCTAAGAGAAGTTTGAAACTATGATGAAACACCCTCCCTCAATGCAAAGTTTCATCTCGTGTTGTTCCCAAGACAACATGCAAGACACAAGCTGTCTAGAGTACCGTGTAGAGAGAGTTTCATGAGAATGAAACTCATTTCACATCTCTCTTCATTAATACACTGCCACATCATCAAAAATGCTGACATGACAGCCTATTTAATGCTGATGAAACTCCCACTGAGACTGGCCTTAGAGGGATAAGAGTAACTCTGGTACGGAAATCTCGTCGTTATGGATTTGCTAATTCGATGAGCCCGCACAAATGCTGTCCGTCCAGTATCAATCGGGTGGCTGCCATTTGCTCGTAGCACGGTAAGCACCTAAAATGTGCCGTACCACTGGATATTTAGTCCCTTCTTCTTCATCGTTCTAGCAAAAAAAAAAAAACACGCGGAGCGACGGCCGGGGGGATCCTGCTAGGATTGCTGCGCCACCCTACCCTGCGCGCTTCCGGATACCAGGTACATGCATCGGGCTCCTCATCCCTCCCCTCCCGCTTGCGTCCCTTGAGGCACCTGAAGCCTTAGATCTGACCTACAAATTCTTGCGGCGGGAGAGGGGAACGCCGAAATCAGTTTTGTGCCCCGCGTCTTGTGGTATGGTTGGGGTGGGGGGTAGTGATGTTTTCTCATAGTACATCCAGCCGATTACGTGCGTCCATCTAATTGGAACTTTACTTCAGCAGGTCGACTTATTTCAACAGATCGCTTGATTGTTCAGGTATAAAATCTTTGGAGTAAATACGCTGGCGGTCCCTAAACTATTTCCGCGGTGTCATCTAGGTCCCGTTACTTTCAAAACGCGTATTTAGGTCCCTAAACTCTTTATGAAGCGTCATCAGCGACCCAATCTGTCCACGCCAGCTACCGTCGCCCGATCTGGCGTGCCAACCTGGACTTGTGCTCACGTGCTTCTCGGGTGACACAGGGCAGGGGAGTGGATATATGCAATGGAGCCCCTATTTTTTACTCATTCCTCATTTCCTCACCCCTCACCTGTCGGGTTCGTCGAGGAGGGACGCGATTGCGCCGGCGCTGGCGATCATCGCCGGCGCGCGGTGGTACCGTCGGAGGGTTGTAGTGGAGCGTGGAGTCGTGGACCGCCAGCCCGTAGGACGGAGTTGACCCCGTCCGCAGGTTCCAATGGCTGCCAGGTTGAGGCAACGAGGAGAAGCACCACCAGACTATGGTGAGTAATCAAAGCCATCTACTTGCTTATCGTTGGATTAGGTTATGATTTTGAGGAAATTGGTCATCCATAGTGTGGAAATTTCAATTTTTACCTCTAGTTTCGGTGGTAGATTAGGGTTTTGGTGGATTTGGGGTTTTGTTGGGCAGAATTGGGGTTTTGTTTGGTTGAGATTGGGGAGTTCAACTAAAGCAGAGAAATTGGCTTGGTTGATGCAGGCATTGGGTCGGATTTCTTCACGCTTGAGGTTCATCACGGCGGATTTTTCTTGGGCCATGGTTCAACCCGGTCGTACATAGATGGCAAAGTGGCTTGGTTTGATCACTGTGATGCAGATACATGGTCTCCCCTATGGTTGGACGATTTCATAGTTCAGCTTGGTTATGAGAAAGGTGAAAACTTGAAGATTTATTGGTTGTTGCCTGGAAAATCACTTGCTGATGGTCTCAGGATTGTAGTGTCAGATGGGGACACCAATGTCATGGCCTCTCTGGTAGACAGGGTAAAGAACTTTGTTGTTTATCTTGATCATGATAGCCACATTTCAGGGAATATTTGGGAGGATATTGTTGAAAATCCTATATCACATTTGCCCAAGGTTTTGAGCCCAACGAAGACCTGTTATGTTGACAGAGCAGGACCTTCTACACTAAATGACACAGGAATTGACAGAGCAGGGCCTTCTACACATGATGACATAGGAATTGAGGTTGGCAATGAGATTGGCAGTCATGAGAGTGATGACAGTGAAGATTCAGACTTTCTAGACAGTGACTATGAGCTTGATGAAGGGGATGATGACCTGTTTGTTGATAATGTTGATGAGGATGTGGATGATGATTGTGGAAGCAAGATAAGGAAGGCCAAAAAGGCAGCAGGGAGCAGGTTTACAAGGCAACCCATTGCTGTGCAGATAGCTGAAGAGGAAGAATTATCGACTGATGAGGAAGGGTTGCAACTACCTGATTCAGATGGTGAAGTCTCATCTAGGAACAAGTTCAAGTCATTCAGATCTGAAGATATGGTCAATCCAACATTCAAGGTGGGCATGACATTCTCTTCTGTTGAGGAATTGAGGAAAGCAATCACTGAGTATAGCTTGAGGAACAGAGTTCAAATAAAGATGCCCAGAAATGACAGGACAAGGATCAGAGCTCATTGTGCAAATGATTGCCCATGGTACTTATATGCATCTATTGACAGTAGGGTTAAGTGTTTCTTGATCAAGACTTATGTTGGCCAGCATAATTGTCAGAAGGAATGGAGCTTAAAGAAGTGCACTGCCAAGTGGTTATCTGAGAAGTACATTGAGTCATTTAGGGCAGATGACAAAATGAGCCTACCCAACTTTGCAAGGACAATACAAAAGGATTGGAATTTGACACCTTCTAGAAGCAAAATTGCTAGGGCTAGGAGGATGGCACTGAAGGCCATATATGGAGATGAGATAAACCAGTACAACCAGCTATGGGATTATGCTCATGAACTGAGGAGATCAAATCCTGGAAGCTGCTTCTTTTTGAATCTTGATGCAGGTCACTTCAGTACCCTCTACATTTCACTTGATGCTTGCAAGAGGGGATTTTTGGGTGGGTGCAGGCCACTTATCTGCTTAGATGGTTGCCACATAAAGACAAAGTTTGGTGGGCAATTGTTGACTGCTGTAGGAATTGACCCAAATGATTGCATATTTCCCATAGCTATGGCTGTGGTTGAAGTTGAATCACTAGCTACTTGGAAGTGGTTCTTGGAGACTCTGAAGGAGGATCTTGGCATTGAGAACACCTATCCTTGGACTATCATGACTGATAAACAAAAGGGTCTAATACCAGCTGTTAAGCAAGTGTTTTCTGAGTCTGAGCACAGGTTTTGTGTTAGGCACATGTACCAGAATTTCCAAGAGCATTTCAAAGGTGAGATTCTGAAGGAACAACTATGGAGATGTGCAAGGTCTAGTTCAGTTAGCAAATGGGAGTACAATATGGAGAAGCTGAAGACTTTGAACAAAGATGCATATGATTGGTTGCAGAAATTGGAGCCAAACACATGGGTTAGAGCATTCTTCAGTACTTTTCCCAAGTGTGACATGCTACTCAACAACAGTTGTGAAGTGTTCAATAATTATATTCTTGAAGCAAGAGAGTTACCCATTCTTAGTATGCTGCAGAGGATTAAGTGTCAAATAATGACAAGGCATTACAACAAGCAAAAGGAGGCCGACAACTTTGTTGGTACTGTATGCCCAAAGATAAGGAAGAAAATTGAGAAGAATGCAGAGTATGCCAATTTGTGTTATGCCTTACCAGCTGGTCAGGGTGTTTTCCAAGTACAAGAGAGGGACTTTCAGTTTGTTGTTGATATTATTGCTCAACGTTGTGACTGTAGGAGGTGGGATTTGACAGGCATACCATGCAACCATGCAATTTCATGTCTTAGACATGAAAGAATTCCTGTTGAATCAATCATTCCTCCTTGCTACTCAATTTTATCTTTCAATAAGGCATATGAAAACAACATATGGCCCTGCAATGACATAACCTTGTGGGAAAAGGTAAATGGAGAAGAAATTCTTCCTCCTGTGTATGAGAAGAAGGTTGGGAGGCCTCCAAAAGCAAGAAAGAAGCAGGCAAATGAAGTACAAGGAAGACATGGGCCCAGGTTATCGAAGCATGGCACAGTGATGCATTGCTCATGGTGTAAAGGTGATGACCACAACAGAGCAACATGTAAATTAAGACAGGCAGGCATAAAACCCAATCCAGCAGCCTGTAGCAATGTACCACCACCACTTGTTGAAGAACCACTTGAAGCAATTCATCAGGAACATGTAATGCAAGATGACAATGAGATGCAGATTTCACAGCTTAGCAGCACCAGCATGCTTAGCCAAATGATGACACAGGTTAGTTGAACATTTTCATGAAACAGGTGATATTATTTGCTATCACTAACATTTTTCACTTCATTTCAGCCGACACTATCCTCAAGGAGGGAGCAGCAGTCCTCTAGACCTTTGCCTGACTGTGTCTTCATCCAATCCAACCAGCTAACCTCAAGACCAGTCCCCCCTACAACTGCTACCAAGGCTGGTAGAGCAAAGATGTCCAAGAAGTCTACAACAACTCGAGGCAAAACTACTAGCAAGAATCCTAACAAGCCTGCCCCTGCCAAGAAAGCCAAGAAGGATGGACCTTCCAAGAAGAAGGCATGAAGCAGCAATGATGTTTCCTTTTGTGAATGACTAGTTCATGTAGTCCACCTTTTGTGACTGAATGATGGTAGTCCACCTTTTGTGACGGGATGATGGTGAATGACTGGGCTTAAAAACTCTATGCCCAGATCATGTAATATATGTTGATATTTGCCATCATTTTCAGTTATCATGTTCAATACTCATTTGCAACAGAAATTATGCAATATATGTTGCTTTAGTTATCATGTTCATTTATCATTTTCAGAGTTTTGAGTGGCATATTCAGTAACCATTTCCATTTCTTGTGTACCAAATTTGATTTCATTGCATTGCAAAGTTTACATCCACACAGACTACATCATTTGTTTAACTGCACAACCAGCAATGCCCCAAGAACAAGAACACCAACAAGGCACACACCTACTAGCAACTTCAACAAGCAAGATACTGCCTCAGTACATCAAGAATCGATCTACCTAAACCTATCAGAACAGACATTTCAAAACTTCCTTCGTCCATGTCCTTCTGATCACTCCTCCTTTCAACATTGACCATGACACGGTGAGGGACTTCCATCACCAATTCATCAGTGTGGTCTTCTAAATACTTGCAGTAGCTCTGCTCCCAATGCCAGAATGGGCATCCTGTGCCGTCACTCTACACAAAGGTGCGACTGTTAGGGGCAACCAGGAAATCAACTTGCAATGGAAAAATTAACGAAATCCTCTAACTAACCTTGTGATTCGGGCAGGTGTAAAAGATTTCCCCCTTTGACCACGGCTTCTTCGACTTCAGCTCAACTACCCTTCGCCATTTGCAATCTGGGCAAATGATGAGCGGTGGCTTGCCTATCCCTCTGCGCCTGACCGAAGATGTCGATGTCGAACCCCCTTCCATTCACTCCGAATTGACGGATCAGAGCACGGGGAAGGATTAAGGAAGCACGGAGATGGCGAAGAGGGGCTAGGGTTTGAGCGCCTGTAGCCAGGTCCCTTTGGACTAGCGTAGCTCCTCGGTCTGAATGGGGGAAGACGATGGGATAGGATTTGTTGCTCAGCAATCTCTCAGGGGGCTATATGCAAAGGGACAGACGACACAAGTCCAGGTTGGCACGCCAGATCGGGCGACGGTAGCTGGCGTGGACAGATTGGGTCGCTGATGACGCTTCATAAAGAGTTTAGGGACCTAAATACGCGTTTTGAAAGTAACGGGACCTAGATGACACCGCGGAAATAGTTTAGGGACCGCCAGCGTATTTTACTCAAATCTTTGTATAGTACTCCTTTTGTAAAACTTTACTTCAGCAGGTCGACTTCTTTCAATTGTTTTATTGGGGTTCCTGATTAGTTGCTCGGTTATAATTTTATATTGTTGCTTCGCCATTTATGGCCCCGCATTTTGCCCAATTGTTTTATTTCTAAAAGAAAACTCTGCTCCAGTCTTGAAGATGCAGAAAGCTAAGAGAGGCGGTGATGATCTCACTAGACGCTTTCGTAAGAACAGAAGAGCTTGCAAGAATGAATCATCTGTCTCAGGTCTGCTAGATCTTCATCTTCTACTAGTCCACCCCCACCTCCAAACACACACACACACACACATTTCAAGAGCTTTACTTGATTGCTAACAGTTGCCTTAATGTTTTATTTCCTTGAACTAGGCCGCTTGGTTGTGGACTCTAATCGAGATTTTTGGTCTGGACTCAGTGATGGGCTAAAATCATATTTGTCTAAAAGTGTTGTCTCTATTACTTTGTGCGACGGTATATACTTGGTCTTTTCAGTTATCAAACAAATATATATATTGAAATACCACCAGTTACAAATGATTTAAATTGCAATCTTCTGTAGGAGACGCAATCTTATTTTCATGCTCGGGAATAGCTATCGAACGCCGGGGGTGCCACCTTACAAGGTTTCTGACTTCTGCAAGTTTGGTTAGAGCTCTCAATGCTACAAACAAAGACCATGATGACCTAAAGGTTGGTGTTGGCAATGATCCTTTACTCATTTTCTTACTTCTGATAACTATGTGCTCATTTCTTTCCTTATCGTTTTGTAGATTGAAGTGCGCCATGAAGGCAGTGAAGTTCATATAGGGGTTATGGGTGAATTTGATTTAGGTCACAATTTTGCTGTTGTCAATGTCCATGCCTTGCTTGATGTTCAAGTTGGACCTTTCCAAAGTGCACTTGAAATTCTGCCCCATGGTGAGACATTAGTAGCTGTAGGGCGTGGCGTCTCTGGTGAAATAGTGGCGAAGAGTGTGGAATTAGATGATTCAAGGCTATCTGAGGATGATGGAGATCTTGATTGCAATATCTCAGAGGTACACTTGCATGACAATATGAGCATTTTACTGTATTTCTGTTATGCATCGAGGCAATAAAAAATGTTTTTAGTTTTATATTTAACTGTTGTTCTATACAACCTCATTTTGTTCAAATGTAACATTTGTTGTGTTAATAGGCTTGGGAAGGTGGGCATGTTCTTTCTATGGACGGGAAGGTTGGTGGCATGTACCGTTTTTTGACCAGGAGAAGAGCTGTTTTCCTACCTTGGGGTACAATTCTTAAGCATCTGGAGCAAAAGAAGACTGGTCTGGCACAGTCAAGAACTTTGAAGGTTAATAGGTATGTCTAATCGATATGTGCCCTTGATTTTTCTCCTAAAAGAGCCTATATGGTTAGACTTTTTGTATGCGAGACAACATATGCATGCAATAATCTGGGTCATTCGCTGCTGTTCCTTAGCCTATGTGGCATCTAAGTTTTGCACTTCTCAATGTTTACTTTTAATATTAACTTGTTTATTTGCCGCGATCATGCGTTTTGATGTAACACTTCCCACATAAATCGACCTCCTCATTCTCTGTCTTGTTCCTTGCCAATGATTCTACTCATGTAGACTTGGCACCATTTTGCGTGTTAATACTGGTTTGATGCATTTTACTTTTTTGGTTAGCAGTCAACTAATCGTTTTATGTTCTGCAGGTTTGGACCCATAGTTGAGAAATCTAACAGCCATCCAGAAGGTGAGCAGACAGGCACTCCTCGAGACTGCTTAACATTGTCGTATTATGCAAATTATTGCAGTCTGTAGTGGTTTAGACATTTGTACAAGTCTGGCGTTTACATTTGTACATCAACTTTCACCTGTACCCTTCTATTGTTAGATCTTATCAGTACATTACATTACATTCTTGGGTATGTTCATTCGCTCTAAATTAATGTTAATTGTTGCTCAGACTGTTATCATGATATAACTAGTGTTACACATTGATCATTGTGAGCAGAATTTATGTGAATTTACTTTCCGTCTATATTATTAGTATATGTCAGCGCTGATCATTTGACCTTGGTTGCACCAGAAGATGGAGATTTTCTCAACCAGGAACAGTTAGATCTAGACTTCAGGGGTTACCCTAAGCTACCACCCTCCATGTTAGAAGGTGAGTCGGTGCTTCTAAATTTGCTGACCTTTTACAGCTTTCCTGTACCACTAACAACTAGACTCAGCGCTTGTAAATTTGCTCTCCTGTACCACTAACAACTATTCTACAATGTATATTTCTCCAGCTGGCATGATTTTGCTTGATACTTTTGAAGATACTTTTGGCGACATACGTGGAGATACTTCTGGCGAAATACATGGTGAAGGTGTTTGGAAAAAGTTCGGTACAAGAGCTTCTAACATAAATAGCAATGTTGTCGCACTAGCTTCATTCAATGGTGATTTTTGCAGTGATGTGCCATTTACTATTCACCTCTGTTTTGATTACAACTAGCTGATAACCATAATCATGTTATGCAGGAGAAAGAAGGTTTTTCGCATGCACGGGTTTTATTATTGAATGGAATGGATCTAAGATTATTTTGACATCAGCGAGCTTGGTTAGAAATTCTGGTGATGAGCACAAGATTGTTGAAAACTTGACGGTTGGTGCTCATTGTCCGGCAACTGCTGTTCTTTTAATGTGCTGCTCAAATCTCATCACTGTATTATTTGCAGATTGATGTGTTGCTTCACAACCAATGCACAGAAGGGACATTGCAGCATTATAATCTACATTACAATGTTGCTCTAGTCAGTGTCAAGGAGGTCCCTGATCTTCGTCCATCAAATACTCTGCTCCGTTGGAAAAGGCCTTTTAAAGTAGCAGCTGTAGGGCGTTGCTTCCTAACAGGCGCATTAATGGCTACTAGTGGGGATCTGGTTCCCTGGACAGGAACACTTGATTGTGATTTCCTTGCACGTTCCACATGTAAAATCAGTAAGGTAATCCTGTATTTTTTTTGCCATTTTTTTTCATGGTGATAGTAAATACTCCCTCTGTTTTTTTACAAGGCGTAGTTTGACTGCCCAAAAGCGAGCTTTGGCCATAAATTCTTCTGGCATTATTTTGCTCAACATGGCCATGGGAATTTAATCTAACGGTATCATTTTTTTTCAAGAAAAGCCTAGATATTATTGGATTAATCAATGGTCAAAGCTTGAATTTGTTATTTATACAGATAAAATATGCCTTGTATATGTGAACAAAGGAAATATATAGTTGCATCAGAATGAGTTGCCTAGTAATACCTATTTGGAATAGAAATCACAGCTTTTCATGTCAACTTTCTAGGCTGGGATTGGGGGCCCTCTTGTTACTCTTGATGGGGATGTTATTGGCATGAACTTCTATGATAAGAGAATAGGAACTCCTTTCCTGTTCTGGGTGGACATTTGCAAAATTCTAGCATCGTTTGAAACAAAAAGGTATTCAAGTGAAGAATATGTTCTTTTTTGGAACATTTAAGAAGCTTGCTGAAGCAGGTTGTGTGAAGCATAATATTTTTATTGGTATGTTTGGCAGTAAATCTGGTGAAGTTGGCAATGATAGTGATCCCTGTGGTGCTCCTTTCTGGAAAATGAATAAAGATAGGAATACTAAGTTAAACAGGTTGGTATTCTGACGCATGTTGCTATATGTTAAGCTTGTTGCTATGTTAAGCTAGATTTAAGTTTTGGGCATAAATTATTAGGAATACTAAGTTAAACAGGTTGGTATTCTGATGCATGTTGCTATATGTTAAGCTAGATTTAAGTTTTGGGCATAAATTATTTCATTGAACTGAACTGCAGTTGGCCTGTGCCGATGCCTCGCTGGTGCCATCGTGGGACTGTGGATGAGGATAAATCTGATGATGATAATGAGTTGGGCTTTGAACCCAAATCTGGTCGCCAGCGGAGATACAGTTACTTCAAGGGAAAGAAAATCGAGCTCTTTTAAATGTAGCCACGCCCTTGATTGGTCTCTCTCTCATTGATTGTTTGAGATGGCAGATGTAACCTGTAGCTTGCTGATATCTTGTGATATGTTCTGCGTCTGTATCTTAGAATTATGCTATGTTGTGTAATAGCATGAAGTCGTACTCTGAATTACTCTGCCTAGGACCTGGGTATCTTAGAATTGTACTACTCTGGTAGTCATTTCTCTGGGGGTCCTTTCTATATGGGCTAGGACCTGGGTGACTGGCAGTCCTCCACAGATTACTCTGCCTAACTTGCGGCCTCTGAGATGAGTCGGGTCATGTCTGATACTCAACTCTTCTTAGCTCTAAGGCCTTCATGCTTGCTAATCTGCTGCTCCTCTACTGCTAGGGCTCGATTCACCATATGCATAAGTGAAGGGTAATCTGCTCCTTTTAAGATGATCCTAATTTCTGGTTCCAGTCCTTGGTGAAACCAAAACTGCTGCTTCTCATTCGTGCCGGTCTCACGGTCTGATCAGGGGCATATCGAATCATCCTAGTGAAGCGTCGTGCATACTCTTGCACTGTCATGGTTCCTTGGGTCATCCGGAGGAACTCTTTTGTTTTGTTGACCCAAACTTGTTTAGGGACGTGGAACTTCAGGAAAGCTTCAGTGAACTCCTTCCGAGAGATACGAGCAGGGTCCTCATGGGACTTATAGAGTCATTTCACCAAGCTCTAGCAGTATCGATTAACTGGTAGGTAGCTGCATCTACACACTCTTCCTCAGTGCAAGCAGTCAAGTCCAATCTCTTCTCAATTTCCTCCAACCAATTCGCAACATCTAGAGGTTCTTTAGCCTGATCAAAGGTGGTTGGCTTCAGCTTGATAAAGCTCTTAATCCTCTTCCATCGCTTCTCCTTAGGTGTCTCTTGTTGCGAGACCAGGGCATATGTCATTCTACGAAGTAACTGGGTTTGCGTCACCATTGCTTCCGCTAATTCTAGTGCTTCTTGCTAGGTGTTGATTTCTCCATCTCCTTGGTCCATTTCCACTCCTCCTTCCATGTTCTACAACGCAAGGTGGAGGGCAAGTCTACTTAGCACACTTGTGCGCGGCGCGAGGGGCGGGCGGGCGGGGGTAGCCCTGGGCACAAAATACCGAGAACCGAACCGAAATTACCGAGAACCGAACTGAAATTTACCGAAACCGAAATATTCGGTTCCATGTTCGGTTCCGAGTTCTCAGGAACCAAAGTCGGTTCCGAGTTCTCAGGAACCGAAGTACCGAGGTAAATACCGAAACCGAACCGAATTTACCGAACTTACCGAAGTGAACTGAAATGTGATAAGTTTAAGTGTTGTTATATTATCGATTGTACTGTTATAGACTATTATATTATGTATTTTTGGCACTCACACTTATAATCATGTGGACTTTTATATGTATTTCTATTTTGCACTATTATTATCTATGAAATCATGTCAAAATTAGTTTTTGAACATGCTATTACATTTTCTTTGTGATCAGTTCGGTACTATTCGGTAAATACCGAAACCGAACCGAATTCCCTCAATACCAAGTTTTTTAGGAACCGATCGGTACCAATTTCTAAGGAACCGAATTTGTATAGGTACCGAGGAACCGAACCGATCGGTTCGGTATTTACCGAATGCCCACCCCTAGGCGGGGGGGGGGGGGACCAAAGCGGCGTGAGGTGAGGCTGACGGGTGGGGCCCGCATGACGGTGAGGGTAAAGAGGGAGGCTCAGTGGTTGGTGTTGGGCTGGCGACTAGTGGGTCGTGGCACTGGGTTGACTCAAGGGCGAGCTACGCCGGTTAGAGGTTAGCGGGCGATGGGTGCCTGGTCGGGTCCGCGTAGGGTTTTTGGTTGGGCTCCGGTTTTGGTTAGGTGGCCGGGCTGGGCTAGGAGGGTTAGCAGGCCATGCGCCTTTAGGTTTAGGTGGGCCTGGCTGGGTAGGGTTAGAGTTAGATGTTAGTTTAGATTAGGTTTAGAATTTGGATTTCAAATATAAAATCCACTCAATCAAATCCAAATAAATTCAATTAAATCCTATATCACTCTTGTATGATCATGATGAAATATTTTATGCATGAAATTAATTACTATGAATTCGAGAGAGAAGAATTTATCTTATGTTGCAAATTGCTTCATGGTCCACAACAATTCAAAAAATTTTAAAATTCACATTTTTCATACAATTTAACATTATGAAATTGCAGGATATTACACACATGGTCCGAAATTTTGTCTTCTAGAGCACATGCACCTAAAATTTGTCATTTTATATGAGTTTACCTATAGATATACTCCTCCATATATGATTTAGATGCATATATGATTTAGATGTTGTTTAGGACAAGAATTTAGTCAAACATTGGGAATATAAATCACTAATAACTTTTAAGTCATTGAGTTTGAAAATGTGAAAACCATATGAATAGATTTGTCTTAAAATGTATTTTTTATAAAAGTATACATATATTAGTTTTTAATAAATATTTTTTGTAAAAATAAGAAGTCAAAGTTACGTTTTGGAGACCATGTCGTCCAAAATGACTTCTATTTCCTATATGGAGGGAGTACAATGGATGTGCATCAACTAAATATTGTCTTTTAATTTTTTTTGAAAAAACTTCTAAATATTTTCTTTCATGTTTCCACCAAAGAGGTGGTGCAAACCGAATATTTCCCAAATATGACACTATGACAAAACAATTTATGTTGGAAATATAATGAAGAATGTGTCCTAGGAGACAAGCTTGACCAATAAGCACAAGGTGACAAGGAAGGAGACGTGAAGCCTGGCAGTGGTGACTGCACAACAACGGCACAGTTGAGTGAGTTTCATGGGGACTATCTAACGGAAAGATTAGTGTAGTTACAATGTACTCCATTGTGAGACTCAAAAACACGAAATTAAAGATTTCTAATCAACCAACCATATGGATCAACCCTATATAGTGTAACACATGCTACCCCCGTTACAAATTATAAGTCGTTTTGGCTTTTCTAGGTTTATCATTTTTGTTATACACCTAGATAAACGCTATGTCTAAATTCATAACAAAATCTATGAACCTAGAAAAGTCAAAACGACATATAATTTGGAACGGAGGAAGTACTAAGGAAATGAATGTGCCACACGAGCTAGAGGAGGAGGAGGAGAAGAGATGCAAAAATAACAAATTAAAAGTGGTAGATGGAGGTCGCTCACATCGGCCTCAGCCACTCCACTACAACTAATAGTCGAGAGTTGCTTTGATATCTGCGGTAACGCAGCTAATCAGCATGTGTTACATGATACTATCGGGAAAAGCTGTTGGCCCTTCGACACAAAACTCAATGGGTTAACAAGTAACTATCGGCTATAGTTCATGAATAGTTGTCTGTACTTTTAAAATTGTAGGTGATTGCCTAACCGCTTGCTATTGCAAACAATTACCGTATATCACGATGAAATAGTTGGAAAATACAAATACTTTGGTCCGTCGGCCAAACGATCTAATGTGACTAGTCAACGTCCCCTTGGAATTATTCTGTATCATAGCGTGTATTGGATACAATACCAATAATTCAATTTAGAAATTTAATTTTCATCCCTTAAGTATTGTAAAAATATAATTTTTGACTCTAATATTTTAATTGGCATAAATCAATCCTTTACCTGGTACACTAGCTAGTAATCTCTGCCTTGACTTAACAACGGTTTAGTACCATCTAACGATAGTTTAATCCAGGTGATCATCTGATTGATTAGCCATGACATATGTCAACTAATCCGAAATCCCGTAAAGTGGTTAATTTAAACACATGCTGAAACTCTTTGGAAATTTTACAAGCTTATTAATCATTTGATTATTTTGTTGCTTTTGTGAACTTGAGACATGTATATATGGTTTCATAGAATGGCTAATGGTAAAAAAACGAAAGAATACTATATTTAACCTACAACACAATGGTGATGTGATTGAAGGAGAAAAGCAATTGCTGGATCATGCTACACAATATTACAAATCTCTTTTTGGGCCCTCTGATAGCCCAGAAATAGAACTAGATTCTAGTTGTTGGTCAACAGAGGAAAAAAATTCAATAGAAGAAAACAAAATGCTTACTAAAAAATTCACAGAAGAAGAAATAAAGCATGTGATCGATAGTACTAAAAAGAACACAGCCCCTGGCCCTGATCACATGCCGATAGAATTCTACCAGGCATGTTGGACCATTGTCAAGGAGGATTTGATGCACATGTTTGAGGATTTCTATGAACACAAATTGGATTTTTAAAGATTGAACTATGGGACCATTTCGCTGATCCCAAAAACAAAAGAAGCAAATAAAATAAGTTAGTATACACCAATCTGCTTACTTAATGTAGTGTACAAATTTTTTACCAAAGCCTTGATGATAAGATTGGAAAGACGTATGAACAAAATTATTAATAACTCTCAAAATTCATTCATAAAAGGGAGAAATGTTATGGATGGAGTTATGGTTCTACATGAAATTTTACATGATACAAAACAAAAGAGAAATGAAGGTTTGATCTTAAAACTAGATTTTGAGAAGGCCTATCACAAAATAAGTTGGATATTTCTGAGGGATTGCTTAAGACAAGAGAGGTTTTGATGAAAAATGGTGTACTTGGGTTTGGGAAACTATGACTAGTGGGACTTTGAGTGTTAAAGTGAATGATGGCATGGGTTCTTATTTTGTGTGTGGAAAAGGAGTAAGACAAGGGGACCCTCTGTCTCCCCTTCTCTTCAATTTGGCGGCTGATACTTTGTCAAAAACGATTAGTAAAGCATAAGAAAACAACTTAATTGAGGGGCTTGTGCCTGATATGTAGAAAAAGGAGTGGCACTTATGCAATATGTTGATGATACGATATTGTGTTTAAAAGATGATGAAGAGGTAGCAAGAAATACTGAGTTGTTATTGTATATGTTTGAGCAACTGTCAGGGCTAAAGATAAATTTCGAAAAAAAGTGAAGTAGTAATGGTAGGAGGAGATGAGGTGAAAGCCGAAAAGTTTGCTGAAGTGTTTAACTGTACAATGGGTTCTTGGCCCATCAAATATCTTGGAGTACCAATTTTTGGGGGCCGGCTAAGAATTGCATATTGGATTTCCATGGATGATAACATTCTTAAAAGGTTGGACGGTTGGAAGGGTGGACCTTTATCTTATGGAGGGAGACTAATCCTTTTAAATGCTTGTTTAAGCAGTATGTGTGGAGCTTAATGGCGATTGTTATTGGGGCTAATTGTAGACCTTCAAATTTTGAACAGTTCTGGATTTTGGCTGACACTTTCCTACCAATGGGGAAAAGTTTTCATATGGTGGGATTGGCAGCTATTTGCTGGGAAATGTGGCTTGGTCGTAATAGTGTGTGTTTTGATAAAAGAGTGATAACATCTCCTACTGAGATCGTGTGTTCAATCTCATCTTTGCTTATGTTTTGGGCAAAATTGCAAAAGGAAGACGATGCTGGAAGTCTGCAACACGCGGCCTAGATCATCAAGTCAACCGCGCTGAGTTTTCACCCACAGGAGCCGGAGGCTGAGGAAGGTGGAATAGTCTTGCTGCAGTGATAGGAGGAGACAATTTCACAAGGATGTCTGATATGTGTTGGTGGAAGTAAAGGCTAGGCTGAGAGCTAGCGAGTTGGGATAGTTTAGCTGGTGCTTTTGTCTTGTTTCTCTTTTGTTTCAACTGAAGTTTAAAGTGTTGTAAATATAACAGTTACGCTATAACTCAGTGGAGTTAAACCCTGTAATTTTGTTGCATCAACATAATGAAATTCGGGCATAGCCCTTGATGGAATAATTAAAAAAAACTATCTATGGTTTTCATGTTATTTGTGTATCAACATCTTTGTTAATTCCCTTTTTTATTAGAAGTGTGGTTCACACATATAGTTTCTTGCCCCGCAAAGTAAAAAATAAAATGCATCAAGCAAAAAAATTAGGGAACTCTCTAAAGTAACTATCCTGTAAGATTTAAACTTCATGATAAAATCATGTTGAATTGAAGCTACGTGCTGTCGTATCTCATCGTAAATGCATTATTGCGCATTGTGTGACTCAGCTTTCATTTCTTCTTACAATTGCATATTTGAGAAGAAAAGAACCCTGCCTCTCAGTTCTCTCACTGCCCAGTGGCCCACCATGCCTCAGATTCCTTCTTCCCCGAAGGGGAAAAAGGTAGCTATGGATGGAAACGGATCGGATTCGCATGGAATCGGATTCGGATATCACCTTTTACCACATTTTAACTCGAATACGAATACGGATTCGAATGTTTTCGAATACGAATACAAAACGGATGTCTCGAATTCGAATACGCGTCGGATATTTACACCAGTTGGAAAACAATATTTACTTATTTTCTTTATTAATAATTTATATTATAAAATTATTATATAAAAGTAAAGACTAAAGTATGAGTACATAACAAGTCTAAACAAAGATCACTCATTAATAATATCACATTCATTCATAATTATTTTAATAATTAATCATATAATAAATAATAAAACTATTAATAAATACATATTTTATTTGTGGATGCAATATTTTTTATATTAAAATCAATATCATAATCATTAGTAATGGAGATAACTTTTTTAATTATACACTACCATTATTAATATTTAAATGGACATCATTTGTCATTAGTTATAGAAATAACTAACAGTTTCATATGGTCGAATACGGATACTGCCGGATATTGCCGAATACGAATGTGGAATCGGATAGAGAAATTCAACGAAAACGAATTCGGATGTATCCATTTTATTACCACATTTGAATTCGAATACGAATACGGATATCCATATTTACGTTTTAGCGGATACGGATATCGGATAATTCGGATTCCATTTCCACATTTCCATCCTTAAAGGTAGCGTCTGCTCGCGCAACGTCACCCACGGCCGGTCTCCCCTCGTGCTCAGAACACAGAAGACCGAAGGCTTTGTCCTCTTGACTTCCCCCAGCCGGCCAGGCGGCCAGACCCCCATCCACCCACCCATTCACCAAGACTTTCCCTCCTCTTCTTCCACGCCATCCTTCCGCGCCAGACCTTTCGGTGAGCTTTTCTCCCCCTTCTGCATATGTCCTCCTCTTGTCTGCTGTTGGTTGGTGCTATAGCTAATCGGTCACATTCCTGCAGCCTCAGCCGCCGCCGCTGTGGCGGAACCGTCCAATTTAAACTGGCTAAAGTGCGCCAATTACCGTCGCAACAGTAATTATCTCAACGCACTTCAAACAGTTTAAACCCGGCAATCCGTCGAGTGTCCCCAGGACAACCCGAAACATCCACTTACAACTTTAACCTTAGCCATATATCAGGATCACTTTCGAGAAGGGAAAGTATTAACAAGCATTACATTTTTACATAAATAGCTCAAGATACGAATTATTACAAACAGTAGCTTGAAACAAACTTAACTGCATGTCAAGCCATACTAGGGAAATTAAAACAAACAAACCAGGGCAGTCAAGTACTAATATAACTGTACAGCTAGGTCAACACCAGAACATCAGAGACCCACGGATGTTCTAGTTCTTCGGGACTTCTTCCTTCGTTTTCCTGCTGCGATGCCTCTGAAAACAACAACACGGAAACGCTTGAGTACAAAAGGTACTCAGCAAGGCTAACCCGACTAACAGAAATAAAAGACTGAAAGGCAAGGAGTATGCTAGTCTTCTCGTGACTGGCTGACTTCACCCTTTTGCAAAAATTGCTTACTAAGGTAGATCCTTACATTTTTATTTTAATATAACTCAAAATTAGTTTCTATTTAAGCTTCTAGGTTATAAAGTGTTTTTCACCCAAGTGGTAATTAGATCAATCAGCATATTGAATTCATAAAAACTTTATATTCCACTTATTTCAGCTACGATGCTTAACAGTGATCAAGCACATTCATAACCAAGAATAGTGGCGATCCGGACCGATTTACATCCTGCAGGAGAGACCTAGTTCCCAGCCACGTACAGCTAATTAGGCTGTACGCAACAATCCTTTCGATTGGTTATACTCAAAAATTGGAAATATAATTACCCGAACCCGGGAACGCACCCCCACAAGAGGTCCCACGTCTGGCCTGACCATCAGGTGAGTTTCAGGCTACGCCTCCGCCTTTCTCCGACTCATCAAGCACAGGTAAAAATATTTCCACTCCAAGAGTCAACCAACCTACCGGGCTTGCTGGTTCCCCATCCCAGTAAGTTACCAGGTAAAAATTACTTGATCAGCGGTTAAAACAACGGACGGGCCTTAATCATCTTAAGCAGGCAAACAGAACTATAGAATCGATTTCTCTCGATTCCTTCCAAGCTTCTGCTCGCATTCCAAACCAGTTTTTATTTCTTTCAGGTTTCTCAATTAATTGATCCTGATTACCTTAAGTGGTCGAGTAACAAAAGTTACCCGAGAGAATGGTAACTACTGAGCATGACTAAGCATGGGACATTACTAAATATTTTGAACAGATGGCAAAGATGTCCTTAATATCAAGGAGGAGTTGTGCATAAAAGTAGGTTTCAATCAACTCCTAGACTTAATGCATCACATATATCAAGATTTGGACACGATGATGAACAATTCGAAATAAAAGGTTTAAATGCACCGGAGCTTGCCTGAAGTCACAAAAAAGTTAGATTCTTCAACAGGTTCGTCGGCTTCAGGGGCAATCACTAATACTTCTTCTGATGGCTGTTGTTCCTCAGATAATTCCACGTATTCGACTTCCGGAGCTTCAGTTGCTAAGATAAACAAAACAGAGGTTAGTTTATGCAAAATTTTTAGAAACAAGACATACAACTTCTCTTCATGATAAAGTTGCAAGCCAAAACTTACTACCCCTTTTTAAAAGATTAACTCACATTTTTCTCCTAATTAAACTAGTCCTTAAGCACCTTTTTAAATTTGTTTTTCTTAAAATGATTAATTACTTTCTAACTTAAAAAGAGATAAATAATAAGTAAAAATCTATTTATTATAAATTTCTAATTGAGAAATCATTATTCGGAATTATTAAGCATTTTGGAAATATTAAGTATTTATTTAATAACCTAAAAGAGGTTAAATAAACAAATACCAAATTTATTTTATAATTTGACCTAGGGTTTAAGAATTTAATGCATAGAGGAAAATAAAACAAACTTAACAAAATTGGTTTCACTATTTTTGGACATTTCTACAAATTTCTATGAATTTTAGAGTGAAAAATGAAATTTAAATCTAAATCTAAATCTAAATGGCACTTTTATGGAAAACCCCCTGGGTTTATCATTCTTCTCCCCCGCAGTCCCTGGCGCCCTCAGACAAGGCCGAACGGCCTTGACCGACGCCGGCCGGCTTTGACCGGCGCCCGACTCGCCGGTGGTGGCTCTCCGGCCACGACACGGCTCGGAATCGATCCCCCTACGCGAGGCGCATACGCTGAAGGTGTTGGCTTGGACGGCGGAGCAGTAGAGCGGCGGCGCAACCCAGCGGCGGCCAAGTTAGGGTTAAACGGCGGCACGGAGCTACACCGGCTCAACGGCGGCGAAAAGCTCAGCTAGAACATGACCCACAGACTCGCTTCACCCTAGAACATCTAGTGCTTCCCTCAGTTTAACTTCTCAGCGCCCAGAACCAAGAATCCCATGGCGGGGGCCATGAACTTGGTGATGCTCGCGGCGGCGCAGTTGTGTCCGCCGAACTAGAGCCTCTCAAACCCAACCAACAACTTCTGAACCATCTACGGCTCGTACTCAACCCATTCATGCCCTCAAACCTAGACCAAAGCTACGGTATCCAAGACTTCCATGGGAGGGTACTCACCAAGAACAAAGAACTCACTGAGTCGCGAATATCTGGCTCGTGAGAGCTCGGTGATGAGCAACTTCGAACGGGATCAAGTGCAGGTGATAAAGGACGATGAGACGGAAGTTTGAGCGGGGTGGTTTGGGCTAAGGCGGTCGGACGGCGACGAATTTCTCCGGCAATGGCGAGGATGATGGAAGGGCGAAAATGGCGGGAAGGAGATAAACTCGACCGGGAGCTCAGTATATATTCAAAAGTTTCCCCGCCACTCACCGTACCACCTCCTGCTTGAGCTCAACACGCTGTCTTCGAGCGTTGCCGCCGCGTGGCTCGGCCGGACCGCCTCTGCTCGCCAGCGGCAAGCAGGCAGACAACTCCCATCCGTCCTGTCTGTCCTCTTCTTCCTTCTTTCTATCCAATTTGCTCGTTTAGATTCCAAAAATTCACAAACTTTGAAATACAAACTTCCTTCAAACTTTGAACCAAACTTGGAGAGTAACTATAGAGCTTCAACTTTGGTATAGATCATTGGACTAAAACTTTTCTCAATCACTCGGATGGGATCTCTGAACATTAGGGAAAAAATCGAAATCTCCACTCTGTTCTGTTTTCCCCCAATCTTCAGAGGTCGCAGTGTATTTCATCCAAAAGTCGAGGCTTCAAATAAATAGCAAATCATATTTGTTTGCTACCACATTTGACATGGTGACAGCTTAAGTATCCAACATTCCATTTTACATCTTAAACATGTATGGTTATTATACAAAAATCCACGACATTCATCTCTGAACTTGGACCAAAATGTTGCTCGAGTCGCTCCCAGACTTAGAATTTTCAGAGCCAACATTGAGGAGTCTGAACTTATTCCATTTAGCTCACTTGGAGCTCAACTTTAACATGACAAACTCCATGTTTAAATCCAAACAACAGCACCTATCAATCCCCCTGGGCATCCAAAATTCCTCAAACATGATCAAGCCAAAGTTTTATACATAAACTCTTCCAAAAATCGAGCCCAAATTTGAAAGTTTTTCAGCTGTTTCAGACTTAGAAAATTTTTCTCAGGCTGACAGCAGAGCATAATTTTTACCTGAGATGGCTAGCTCAAAATAAATCCTTAACAGCCAAAATAAGTTGTGAAATAAATTTCACAACAAGTTCAAACTATCAGCTTCCAATTTTACTTTGGGTCACAGGGCAGTGTATAAGAAAAATCAAAAGTTTCAAGCTGATGAACTCACCAACCTTTCACTGATTTCAGACTTAGATTTTGTTCCTGTTTTCGGATGGGGAATAGTAACTTTAATCTTTTTCTTTCTTCATTTAATTGAGGCACTTATGAAGTGAATTTTGTCACAAACTCCATTCCATTGAGTTCCACTGACTTGGAATCGCTAGTCCAAAATTTTGTTTGAAATTTTTCAAACCATCTCTTCTCTTTTTGACTTTTGGTCAAATTTGACCAAGTTTTGACTTTACCTCAAAGTCTCATTTCATCCAAATTTTCTCCATCACTATTTCACGGACTTACATCAGGGATGTTACAGCCGCCGCCGCACAGCAAGGAGGAGGAGCTCACAGCCGACGTTCGATCCGTCACCACCATGCGGAGGCGGAACAGAAGAGGGTACGTAACACCGCCCCGCCCCTGTTCCCACCCCTACCCTCCCCCGCGGTCGATATCGCGGCAGCATCTTGTGTTGTGCCGTTGCGGTCTTGCTCGCTAGCGCATCCCCGCGCTGCCATCCGGAGCTTGCGCTGGTTTCATGGCGCACGGCACACCGCAGCAGGTGGCCCGGGCGCCCAGCCGCTGTGAGAGGAAGAACCCCCAAAAAAGAATCTTTTTCCCCTCCCCACCCGGTCGGCGGAGTCAATCAAGTCGATCTGGTTTGCCGGCCGGCCACCAGCTTCTAAATCGCCGACGGTGAGGTGAGGCGACGCGGTTGAGGGAAGTTGTTCCATCCAAAACCCCCGTTTTTCTTGAAAACCCCACTCTAGTTGGTTGTAGGTTAGATTAATTGTAGTGACATGTCCGGTAACTTGTTTAGTGGGCCGTATTAAGTTAGATGCACATGCGCCCCGCCGGCCGCACGACTGGAGCTTCGAGGGCAAAAAAAACAGAGAGAGATGGCCTCCACATCCGCCATGGGCTGCTGCTACTGCTTTGGGTGTTGCTCGGCTGTGGAGAGCTGGTCAGCCAATGGGGAGTTGGGGATGAACGCGATCAAGAGGTGGCCGTGGCAAGTGGCCTAAATACCATGCTTGTAATGTGTTTGCAGAAATGCCTAAGGAAGAGGATGATGTGGTCGTACCGCAAGATGATGTGAAAGGAAGAACATGATTTGATATGTGCGCTTAATTCATAGTGTTCTTTTTTGTCTTATTTTTGTTTATCTATTGAGTGGTCGCTACGTGATATCCGTGTCAATGCATCCATGTGGCAAAACCGCCCGTACATTGGGGCCACGTCAGAGAGAAACCACATTTGAATGGCTCAGGAAGGCGATTTGCACAGTTTTAAGAGTTGGTGGATGGCTTTTGTCTGGTTTTCTGTTCATTGTTTCCGTTTTATACAGCTGGGAGCCGGATCGGTTGGATGGATGCAGTCAGCATGTTCGAATTTTCAGTAAAGTTTTTGATCAAGATGTTTTTACAGGCTGTCCAAGACGAAGCCTGACTGGATGGCTTACTCGAAGGCGATGGCTGCTAGACGGAGCGTACTCGCTGTCATCGTGTTCAGGCCTAACGGGGCGGTCATGTGTCAGGATCGGGCTTCGTGATTAGGCGTAATTTAGAGGCCCAGGAATCCATCGTCCTGACCTCTAGCCACACCTTGGGCCTAGTGGAAGACGAAGATGTGTTGCGCGTGAGGTATCCGACGTTTCCGAGGGGAGTTCAGGAGCTACCGGCCACTATCCTCTACCAGAATGCTACCTTCGACGTCGCCATCCTTAGGGTTGGATTGACGTCCCTGCTGCCACTGCGTTTCGCAATGGAGGACGCCACCATTGGGGGGAGTGTCGTCGCCGTCGGGTACTGCGACCCGGACAATCTGCTCAATGGTTTGACCTTTACAAGGCTCCCTGCTATCTCACCTGGGCTTGTCAGGTATATGATTCGATTATTGCTGCTTAGAAATCTGTAGCCTGTGTCTACGAGTCTTGTGTTTGACTGCATTTATTTTGTTTGTTTGAAGGCCGGAGGGTATTCTCTGCGACGCTACTTATGACGATGTCGACCTCTGCTACGTTGTTCTCAGTTGTGTTTGTCTGCCTGGCATGTCGGGTGGACCCGTCCTGTCAAGGAAAGGTGTTATCGGCATGGTGGATTCCGGAGATCCTGGCTACACGAACGCTGTTTCCCCGGACACGATTCTTGGAGTGTTGAAGCTGTACCTTACCTCGATGGTAACAGATACAGTACTACTGCCTTGCAATCTCTGCTCGCTACTACTGATTAGTATTTGCCTACAATGCCATGCACCATGCACTTATCTCACATGGAACACTGACACATGCATAACCAAACACTCGTTTTGCCTGCTTAATTACTGACGATTACGGGATTTCGCCTCTTTGCCGTGTGCTGGGCCTGGGGCACACGGCGAAGGGGCAATGTGTCGTGTGCTTGCTCCGTGTGCCTGATGGCTGTCACACGGCAAAGAAGCCCTTTGCCGTGTGCCTGAGATCCTGCACACAACAAAGAGGCGGTGGTTTCCCCGTAGTGGATACTTCTTTTCTAGTTACTGATGATTTGCCTACTTATTGATGATACTTGATTTCTACTTTCTTCAGGACGAGACTCTCGATTTGTCTGAGATGACCATGGAGGAGGTGCTCGATATGATGGAGTGATGTACTGCCCCTCTGACCAGGACGATGAGCAACTCGGCCACAGATCCATATCGCCGCCAAGTCCGTGCAGAGCAAGCAGGCGTTCTTGGACCAGTTTATCTTTTTTTTTTTGAAATGATCAAGTCTGATCAAGACGCCTTCTCCGCCGTGTGTAAAACACAGAGGCGCGATTGGAATGAGTGGAACGCCGTACCTCACGCTGGTAGGCGGCTGCGTGTTATATTGGCAAGGAATAACCCCTTGCGTGGTTTGTTACACAAGATTCACGTACACGGCTAGAGATAGATTTAGTTACAACATCTAAACAACTATCATATCTCCAGCCGTTGTCAACCCTTATCTCATGAATATATGATGTTTACATATCTCTTATCTCTAATACTCCCCCTCAATCATAACCGAGCAAGGTTAAGATTGTACTTAAAATTTTCTAATTGCCTTACAGTCAACGCCTTTGTAAAGCCATCTGCAACTTGATCTCCTGTTGGAACAAAATCAATCTGCAGCAAATTTTGTGAGACTCGTTCCCGTACAAAATGATAATCAACTTCTATGTGTTTAGTCCTAGCATGAAAAACAGGGTTAGAAGATAAATACTTAGCACCCATGTTATCACACCACAATCTTGCCTTTGGAGGAGATGATATCCTAATTTCTTTCAACAAAGTCTGAATCCACATAATTTCTGCAGTGGCATTTGCAACCGCCTTATACTCAGCTTCTGTACTTGATCTTGACACGGTAGCTTGTTTTCTTGCACTCCATGAGACCAAGTTCGAACCCAAGAAGACAACAAAACCTCCTGTTGACCTTCTGTCATCAAGAGATCCTGCCCAATCAGCATCTGAAAAACCAGATATCAACATAGAATTGGACCGACTAATCTTTAATCCAATCCGAGTATCCTGCTTCAAGTATCTCAAGATCCTTTTAACTGCAGCCCAATGAATGACAGTCGGTTTGCTTAAAAATTGACAAACTTTGTTAACAGAGAAAGAAATATCAGGCCTTGTCAATGTCAAGTACTGAAGAGCTCCCACAATACTTCTATACTGAGTAGCATCATGAGCCCCTAAAGGTGTACCTTCATATGCTGATAATTTCTCACTAGTCGACAAAGGAGAACTAACCGGCTTACAATCTGCCATATTCACTCTTTTCAATAGGTCAGATGCATACTTATCTTGAGTTAAGACCACTCCATCATTTACTTTGTTTACTTCAATTCCCAAGAAATAGTGTAGCTCTCCTAAGTCTTTCAAGGCAAATTCCTTTCTCAAACTGCACAGCAAACCATTTGTTGCTTCCTGTGTAGAACTTGCAACTATTATATCATCAACATAAATTAACACAAACACTGTCACTCCACCTTTGCTGAAATAAAACAAGGAAGTATCTGCCTTTGATGCCCGAAAACCAAGCTCCATCAGTTTAGAACTCAATCGTGCATACCAAGCACGTGGTGCTTGCTTGAGCCCATATAGTGCTTTATCAAGCTTACATACAAAACTTGGCATACCTTGATCAACATATCCAGGTGGTTGTCTCATATAGACCTCCTCTTCTAACACACCATGGAGAAATGCATTTTGAACATCCAACTGTCTCAAACTCCAACCTCGTGAGATAGCAATAGAAAGAATAATACGAATAGTAGGCATCTTAACCACTGGACTAAAAGTATCTTCATAATCAATGCCATACCGTTGTTTAAACCCCTTTGCAACCAAACGAGCTTTATATCTGTCTAAACTTCCATCAGATTTTCTTTTAATTTTATAAACCCATTTGCAATCTATAATATTCTTTCCTTTCTGAGGTGGAACTAGGTGCCAGGTTCTATTTTTCATGAGAGCATCATATTCTAAATCCATTGCTTGTTTCCAATTTTTATCATGTAGGGCTTCATCTATTCCTTGAGGTTCACCAGTAGAGGTAAAACAACTGTAGCGTATTGTACCATCAGTGTATACCTTAGGACGTCGAATTCCTGCCTGGAGACGAGTCTGGGGTCGAACAGGTGGTTCAGGCGATGGTGAGGGAGATCCTGCAGATGGTTCAGGTGCTGAGATACCCGGCACAGAAGATCCTAGATCAGTGTTCGAGACGGATGCGCCTGCGCCTGTGCGCGGTGAAAACGCGTTGCTGGAGTCCTGCCCACCATCATTGCGCGCACAGGATTCATCCCCCCCGCGAACCGGAGGCTGCCGTGCGTCTGCGGTCGGGGAGTTGTCGCCGCCTGGTGGACACGCGTCGACGGCAGGCTGGTGCCGAGCGGGAGAGGAGTCGGGCGGATCTGCAGGTAAGGATCCCGAGGCTGATCCTGAACCAGAATCAGCATTGGATCTGCCGCCTGCTCCCCGTGATGCAACACCTGGTGTTTGCTGTGAGTTTTCATCAGAAACAGGTTGGTTAGAAGCATTAGTCATTTGATCAGCTATTATTTCGTCCCCTGATGCAGGATTAGAAGGTAAAAGAAGTGTCTCACTTCGGAGACGGAACCCGGCATTTGAATGGAGAGATGAAAAAGGAAAGACATTTCATCAAAGATAACATCACGAGAAATATAGACTCGTCCAGAGGAGGTGTCAAGGCATTTGAAACCTTTGTGCAAGTTACTGTATCCAAGAAACGTGCACTTTGTGGAGCGAAATTCTAGTTTGTGTTTGTTGAAAGGACGGAGATTAGGCCAACATGCACAACCAAATATTCTTAGGGAGCTATAATCAGGCTTTGTGTGGAAAAGACGCTCTAAGGGCGTAGCAAAGTTGATTACCTTACTGGGCGTGCGGTTTATGAGGTAGGTGGCAGCAAGGAAGGCTTCATCCCAGAACTTTAGAGGCATGTGTGCATGAGCAAGAAGAGAGAGCCCTACTTCGACAATGTGATGATGTTTCCGTTCCGCGGAACCGTTTTGTTGGTGTGCATGAGGACATGAGACGAGATGGGATATACCAATCTTTTTAAAGAAAGAGTTCAACTTCTCATACTCGCCTCCCCAATCGGATTGAACAGAAATAATTTTACGATCAAAGAGTCTCTCGACAAGCTGCTGAAACTCATGAAATTTTTGGAAAACTTCATATTTGAACTTGAGAAGATAAATCCAAGTAAATTTACTGTAGTCATCAATAAAACTAACGTAGTACTTGTACTTCCCTACTGAATCACGTGCAGGCCCCCACACATCAGAAAAAATCAATTCAAGTGGATATTGAGAAGTACTAGTGGAAGTTGGATATGGAAGTTGATGACTCTTTGCTTGTTGACAAGCATTACAAACTGATGATTTATTCAAATCCGAAACAAAAGGAAGTTTATGCTCTCTAAGAACCCGCTCAACTATAGGAATTGAGGGATGACCTAATCGACTATGCCATCGATCAAGAGATGGTTTATTGACTCCAAAAGCATGCTTTGTAGCTGATGATATAGGAGGAAGGGGATACAACCCTCTTCGGCACGCCCCTCTAAGAAGTATGTTCTTCGTGTCCTGATCCTTTATAAAAAAGACATCAGGGTGAAATTCTAAGAAAACATTGTTATCAGTGGTAAGACGATGAACAGATAAAAGGTTTTTGGCAGTGTCTGGAACATGAAGGACATTATTTAAATTAAGATTGCGTGCAGGGGTACGAATTGTAGACTGACCAACATGACTAATATTCATACCTGCACCACTTGCGGTATGGATCTGCTCAGACCCATTGTACTTCTCACGGAAGGACAGCTTCTCCAAATCACCAGTGATATGATCAGTAGAACCTGTGTCTGTGTACCAAGAGGTGTCGATGTTGTACGAGGTAGATGCAGCAGCCGCAGCTACATGCCTCTCTTTAGGGACGTACTCTTCATCAAAACGATGCCAACATCTATCTGCAGTATGGCCAACCTTGAAGCAAACTTGGCACAATGGACGAGAGTTGGTATTACCACGGTTGTTGGAGTTGTTGCTGCCTCTTCCTGAGCCACCTCCTTGTCGTGGCTGTGAGTTGTAGTTGGGTGGACCAGAGGAGCGCCCACGCCCGGAGTTGTTGGTGTTGTTGTGGCCACCTCGGTTAAAGCCACCACGACCACGGCCCCTATTGGAACCACGGCCTCCCCGGTTTGCCACATTGACGGATGACCCAGAGTTTCCAGCACCGAGGAGATCCATCCTCGTTTCAAACGAGAGAAGCTGCGAGAAGACTTCATCAAGGGTGATGGTGCCCTTTTGAGCAAGAAGAACAGAAACAACAGGATTAAACTCAAGGTCAAGACCTGTCAGAATGTACTCCACGAGTTCTTCATCTTCAAGAGGTCTGCCGGCGGCGGCCATCTCATCTC